>JAQMYF010000022.1:35790190-35809540 GCA_030014195.1 Neosilurus mollespiculum | reverse complement strand
GTGACTGTGTAAACAGATTTATGTCCCCACACTGTGATGAATAGCTAGACCACACACACACACACACACACACACACGCTATACGGTTCCATCATGTGTTCTACATATGCTAACAAGTAGTCATGCCTAGCGTCTGAAGGACTTGACTTGGAAAGGACCTGTGCTAACAAAGAAGCATCCTCGATTTTAAAAAAAAAACATCTTCCCTTCTATTTTGATGGGATCACTTATTAAACCTATAGACTAAAAGTAAATGGTGCATTGTGTATTTTTTTAAAACAATAAAACTATTTTAGGTTTCCTTAAATGTCCTTCTTTATGCCATTAGCATAGAAGCTAGTTCATTATCTCTTAGAGCTTGTTTATTAGGCACCATTTTTTTTGCATTTAAAATAAAAGTATTGACCATTTGGTCATTTAATAGTAAAAAAAAATGCTAACATTAGCAAAGTTAAAAAGTTTTTAATGCTTTAATGTTTTCGAGAATGTAGATCGAATTTTGGAAAATTATTTTACAAATTAATAAATCAAATCAAGTCACCATGATACAGTCAGACCTTTTTAAAATTTCACTGCTACCAGAAACTTGGTATCACTATGGGTTTTTTTATGGCACCTTAGAACTTGTCAGTACTTGTTGTAGTCCTGTACATCCTGTACATCACCTGTGCAATATCGAGTCATCTCTAGTCTACTCTGTGAAGCAAGTTAAACTCTTAGGCAAGACACAGAGCAGCTAGATAGGTTTACAATAGCCTGAAGCAGCACACCCAGCCCAGACAAACCCATGACGTGAGCGTGGACGAGAGCTTCCTTGGCGTGTGTGTTGGGAGCAGTCACGAGAATATATAATGGGCCAAACCCTCAGCAAACAGCTGATGGTGTGATGCAGGGAAAACCTGTGTTAATCCAGGTTGAAGATTTCAAACCCTGGATGGGATACAGCGTTGATTATTACTCATGCCTGACTCAGCATGGTGATGTGCCTTAAAAGGCAAAAACACTGAAATAGTTTTGCTTTCAGATTTGTTGAATTTTCGGACTAATTCTCTGGAACAGCAGCTCTGGCTGTAGCTCAAGCTATGATCATTTTAATACATTATCATTTCTATAGTAATGATTCCTGCACAGAGTAAGCTCTGCCTGACCTAAACTTAATAATAAACCCAATATAACACCTTTGCTTTCTTTGATAAATCATGTAAAGCATTAATGTAGCAAAGCTTCTATAAAAAGACGTTAAGGTAATGTTTATGGAAGGAGTCTCCAGTGTCAGTGCTTTTATGTAAGTCAGTATTTTTCCACCATCGGAAAGTCTTCAGAACGAGGACTATCCAATTTCTTGGTAACATATCGAGTGACGGCCCTGCGATGGCCTGGCGGGCTGTCCAGGGTGTGCCCCGCCCTCGCCCAGAGTCGGCTGAGATGGGTGCCAGCCTCCCCGCGACCCTAATTAGGAATAAGCGGTTCAGAAAATGAATGAATGAATGAATGAATATCGAGTGACACTTTTAGTCCTATCACCATAAGAAAACAGAAAAAAAGGCTGGTGAGGAAGCGGTGAGGTTTATAGTAACTGATACCACATGCAAGCTTGCCTTGTAAAGGTTCCACAGAAGTTAATGTAGAAAAATAAATATAGTGGGTATCATCCAAATCAAAAAACTGAAATGAAGATACACAAAAAATATTTTTCCAGCCGTATTTACTGATAAACATAATAAAACCTTTAATTGTTTGCATCCAGTGTTATGTGTGTCCACAACTTTATTCCTGAGATTTGGACATGGAGATTTGACAGTGCCTTGCCACCCATAGTTGACTGTCTGCTTTCAGCTACACTTCCAAGCACTGAAATGCTCTAGGAGTAGATACTTTTACACTGAACTAATCAGAATGATTACAATTGATCACACGTTAGCCAGTTAGCCTGCTGTGCAATGAAGGTGATTAGTTACACCTGCTTGAGTTTACAAGTATTTAGCAGGGGGCGGTCATTTAACCATTTCAGTGATTGTTTTTTTTTTTTGAACTGTTGTTATTATTATATATTTCACTTGGCTGTTATAAGTTGCATTAAGCAAATACAGCTGGAAAAATATTGGGGTTTTTATTATTGGGGTGTCATCATTTCAGGCTACAAAGCAACAAAATGTGAATATTCTGAAGGCGAGGATTCTTTTCTATACTCGCTGGTGGTACCACTATCACATTAACATAAGGTGGTACCACTAACACATTATCTTACTATTTCCAGGACATCTTGTCTTGTTTTATTACCTTTCGCATGAGTTAAGGTACAGTGATGTGCAGGTTTTCATTCTGCACGAAATTGTGTGTGTTTGTCTGTCCACAGTCCATGAATAAGTGAATTACCTTTTGTGTGAGCTATATATTGTTGATGTTAATTAAGTAAGTGAATGTTAAGTAAAGGAACATTATGATAGTCATTACAGTTACATAGACAGGAACTTTCCAATAGGTCTAACACCGAGATCTAATTAGATAATTAGAAGTTCAACTTCGTTTTCAAGTTTGACAGAGCATGCGTGTGTCCGAAGACTCGGAAGAGGCAAGTTTTCAAATTCGAATTTCTCCACTAATGATATAGTAACTAATGTCATGACAGTAGTAACGTTATTAGTAATATTAGCATAAAAACACATCATTAAGGTAACATAACGTAACCGAACGTTGGACCCTATTATACAGCAACAAGGTGACATTATGGCTGGAGGTGGCAGTTTGTGCCAAGCGAAAAGTCAATGAACCTATGTGTTCGCTCCATCATTCATTCCTTCTGAAATATGCATACATTTCTGCATAAATTTAATTTTAAGAAATAATTTTAACTTCATATCTACATCTGTTATCATACCTACATCACATCCATACACAACAAACACCTTTTTGGGCTAAATAAAAGATACAGAAGGCACAGAAGGGAATATCAAAGAGGTTTTATACATATTGTACATATTGTAGTTTTTCGAGAAATACTATACGCTTTACCCTCGATTTCCTGGATTATTAGGGGGGATAGGCTGTCCGAGACCCTCGAAAGTCCGGCAATCGCTAATGTCCAGGGTCCCTACCCTTTCCCGGACATTTACCATAATCTGTCCGCTAATCGCCATTATTCAGCAGCAGTCCCGGACTTTTACAACACTTATCTAACTCTCAATACACAATATTGTGTTTTCACAAACTTAAAGAGCGGATCAGCACATTCTTTTATCACATTCCTTTTAAATGTGGGTTCCGGCTCGTCGTCACTGTCCTCACTTTCACTTTCCCTTCACTCTCCCATCACTGATGCCACAATCTGTTCATCGGACTTTATTTCATGCCCCTTTGCTGCTTCATTTTCGTCCATCCACTCGGGCGGGAACGAGCTGGACAGGAGGGAAGGGAAAATCATGACTGACCCGGACTTCCATCATCGATTGCCGAACTTGTATGAGCATTTTTCCGGCAATACCAAATAATATCCAGAGCCGGATTTTGTACGGGAAATTCGAAATCCGGGAATTCGAGGGTGAAGTGTACTATAAACTATAAACTCTGATTTTTCAAGAAATCAGAGTGTTTTTTTTCCTCGTCGCGACCACATGAAAAACTATCTGGTGCCCAGGGGAAACTTTCTCATGCACACAGGAAACAGGAAATCTCTTCCCTGTCCCCTTACAGGCTCTGTAAAAATCTCATATATACATTTTTGAGTGCAACAATATCATGCATGACCTATCATGTGTAGTCCCTGGAAACAGGGGTCCTGACATATTTTTTCTCACTGACCAACCAATGTCTAACTGAGAGGATGTCATAAACATCCATGATGACAAATATCCTTCTAAATTTCTTTCTGCCCCTCAATACAGGAAGGAATGTGTCCCAGCACCGTGCTTTAAACCATATTCTTTTTCAAACCTTGCTTGCTTTCTCTGCAGCCTCCTATGGATGTGATGAATAAATTCCGACTGTAGGATGAAAGGAATTGTAGAAGGTATACAATGGAAACGAGGCAATGAGTAAACAGAAACATAACAAGGTCTTGAGAATCACCTCTTTGGCATTCTTGATCTTTTCCAGGAAGGTGCGGAGCTCCTTGGTCTCGGCATACAGAGCTCGGCATACAGCCTGGTAGTGGTTGGGAGCATCTGATGAACTTGGGAGGTGAGATGTGCACAGCTGAAAAAGACACACAGGTTTGCCCCAGTCAAATCTAAACATAGAATGTTTGTTTTAATAATGAATAGATTTAGGATTATTTCCCGTCCAACTTCTGAAAACTTCAAACTTTGTTCATGGCACATGTTGTAGTTGATATTACTGTAAACTTTATGAACTGAGAGACCATAGTTGTTCATGACAAAGTGAAACAGACGAATGTATTTCCTTCGTATGGAAAAAAAACCTCTGATAGTGAATGCAATGCATCAATCTTGGAAAAACGTATAATCGTTCCATTAGTATTTGTTCAGAGATACAGGTTGTAAAAACATTAACCTATTCTCATGAAAGCCAAAGCCAAAGTCAAAAACAGGGCAGGTCTAGACAACAAGATAAAGCATTAATGTTAAAACAAAAAAAAAAAAAAAAAAATCTACATAAAACATCTCCAACTGGCCAAATTGCATTTTTGTGCACACCTAACCCTGTTCTCCACCTTGCCTTGGAATGTGCGACGGCTCTTTCCTCAAAAGCTCGAGTATCAGGGAATTTTACTGCTCAGACACGGCAGCGTTCGGGAAAGTGAAAATTATCTTTAAACCCTGTTCTGTTTGTGTTTTTTACTTTAAAACATGCTCTGTATGCACATGTGTGAAGACCAAGATTAGAAAACTAATATCATAATTGGTTTCTTGTTTAGCATACACGATCCCACTAATTTTCATGGTTTAAAAGTGACTCACCTTACCCCACCTATTTTTTTTTCCAGCACACGAGATGTTCATGTGAGTGAAAATAAATTCCTGCCACACACACAAGTCTTTGCCATTTTACACTGATGTAATGTGATACTGTAGGGCCCCCCCCTACTACTCATTTGATTGTGCAAGTCGTTTCATAACAAGGTCGACTTGCATGACCTTTGCTTTGATGTTTCACTGAATACGAGAGGTTCACCGGTACACCATTAATTCCATTTAACTGGATCACATGTCCACATAGCTTAAATACCGTATACACAACCTTGTGTACATAAAACACCACACTTTTCCCACCTCGCTGTGCAGTTTTGTTAATAAACAGGTTCGTCTGCCCATAATGCACTTTATTCCAGCACAGGAGTGTGAGAGAGCATAATGGATAACTGTGTAGAACCTGAGAATGCTACATCTGTAATAAACTGGACAGAAACAGACATATACGATGAACAGGTTCTGCATGCAAAATCAATGCAGTGGAGCATGACCCATTTTCACTGCCTTATGACAGAGAAATCAGATTAAAAATAAATAAATAAATAAAGTACTAGGACTGCAGTCTATCAAAATCAGCTTGAGTCAATTAAAATGAAGGACAACATTGTATAAAATTGGCTATATTTGTCACAGTTGCACTTTGAGTGGTAAATCCCTTTTAAGCTAGCTGAATGGAATATACTTTTACCGTAAGGATATCTTTGTAGCCTCGTATGTTGGAGACTTCTGTCTGTTCTTCCTCTCCCTCATCTTCCTCCTCTGTGGCTTCATAGCCCTCGTCGGGGCAGGCGTCTACCTCCGTGTCAGCCATGTTGGTCATAAGGTCGATTAGCTGCTCGAGGGGAGGACTGAGCTCCCGCTCTTCGTTCTCCTTCAATCCATAGTCCAGAGCTTTGTAAATCATAATGCCCAGAGACTCGATCACCTACAACACACAAACACATATGAACAGAATGGGCAAAACATGTGATACACATCTGTAGTACAACTTAAACAACACAGCGGATAAACAGGAACTAGATAGTAGGTTAAATAATCAGCTCACATTATGTGACTGAAACTTTACAGGCATTGTAGCCCACTTCCCTGCCCATCTGGTCAGGGTGTATTTCTCTAGACACAATGATGTTCTCTGTTAGCATCATGTGCCATCATGCAGCCAGACCAGCACACTCGCTGCACTCACACAATCAATTATCTGAGGTATGGGAGTGAGGCTATTTTTGGTGTGGAAATGGCTACATGAAAACATTTAATAAACCCAAGCTCTCTCTCACACACACACACAGAGAGAGAGAGAAAGACAGACAGACAGAGAGACATGGAATACAAACATGGTGCAATATTCCCTACCAGAGAGCAATCAGTTCCAGGTAATGAAATTGTGCTTTGAGAACAGGGCATGTAAGGTGAGGTGAGGGATCACGTCCAACTCAAACGCATGAGAAAATCAGCCAAGTCTCAAACACTGGCCTAAACAGTGTTGCACTTTTCTCAGAGCCTCATCTACACAAGAGCCCCACTGATGCACTTTATTACAGAATGCGCCTGATGTGAAAATCCGATTTTTTTCGCTTCATTTTAATTTGTTGAACCATTTTATCCTTTATTAGGGTCACAGGGAGGCTAGAGGCCATCTCAGCCAACCCCAGGCAAGGGCGGAGTACACCCTGAAAGGCATACCAGACCATCACAGGGCCAGAATAGATACACAACTGTTCACATTCACACCTGAGGTCAATATGGCTATGTGCATGTCTTTGGATGTATACTGCAATACTAAATGCATTAAGGTCAGCGGTCCTGCCCAGGACTGAATACAGATTCACAAAGAAAATGATGAGCAACAAGCTGCGATGCTAAGTCAATAAACAATAGCAAGACGAGTGACAAGAGGAAAATTTCCGCAAAGCGATGCGAAGTGGGCGAGCACAGATTTCAACTGAGCAGAACTTTCACACGAGCGATTACAAATTAGAGGTTAAAGAAAGATACCGTTGACTGACACATGCCACCAAACATGGAGTTCTCCAAAACCTTTTCTTATTTGCTTCCACTAATGTGTTAAATAAGCAGTTCTCTATGCAGTTCAGCTGTAATGCAACTTGCTTATCGCTCATTACTTCCTGTACGAATGCAGCTTAAGTCACTGCTTGTAAACAAAATCCTGTGCAACCTTTTTGTTATTAAAGGGAGTAGGCAAACAGGAGGGGCAAGCAGAGTGTATGGCTAATGAACAGTGTGCGACACTTTGGTAAAAAAACAAAAAACAAAACAAAAAAAACAAACAAAAAAAAACACTTGTGGCACACTGTAATAATGTTCCTAGGAATCACTTAAATGGGTAGTGACCAAAAGAACAAGATCATGGATATAAGCGGCCCAAAGGTGTTTCCTTCGGTGGTAGAGTCGTTGCTCTACCTCATTGAAAGGAGTCAGTTGAGGTGGTTCGGGCATCTGATTAGGTTGCCTCCTGGTAGCTTTATTTTAGAAGTTTTCTAGGCAGGAAACCCGTACTCGAAACTTCGAGGGAGCCCCAGGGAAGAACCAGAATTTGCTGGAGGGATTGTATACCCCGTCTTATTTGGGAACGCGTGTCGCTAGGGAGAGGGGCGCCTGGGTTTCTCTCCTACACCTGTTGCCTCAGCAACCTGCCCTCGGATATGCGGAACAAAATGGATGGATAGATGGATGGATAGATGGATGGATGGACGGATGGATGAAATCCCTTAAAGCAAAGTTTGTGCACAGGACAAAAATAAATACCATCAGCGATTTAGCATAGCATAATCTAATCCACACTACGCAACAGCTGAACTGGCTACCACAATGTCTGTCTATGTGCGTATTCTTGGCTTTCAAACTGATTTTATCTTTGTGGGATGCTGTCCAGAGACTTGGTGAGCTGATAAAAATGAGCACATTTGTCTTTCTCACATTTAGCTTTCTTGATTAAAAGAATTCTTTTGTGGTATTTGTACAATTATTCCGTGACAGCTGACAGGAAATCTCCACAGCAAAATGCATAAACACACATATGCTGTAATGAGCATAATGAATCCGGGGCTAATTTTTTAATGGCTGAACTGTCATTTCGTAATTGCCGTGAGAATTTAGTGGTTTTCAGGTTGCCAGACAGGTTTTTCTGATAGCTCCAGAAGCAGCTTCTCTTCTCGCTGACCTTTCTCCAGAGTACATAGCGCATATTAATAAGAATTCAAACATAGAATTTGTAGAAATAGCAAGCGCGAAACTCCAGTGTATGCTACTGCATTGACTCGTCTTAACTACCCAGCGATCTACAAGATCTACATGATTGCAATATTAGCATGAGCGGAGTTTCAGAGCAGTGAGATGAGATAAAAATGAGATGGACTAATGCACTGCTGCATCATTCTCTGTACAGTAGATAGATGTGCAGCAAGGGCTCAAACATATTGGCACTCATACTGCTGAATAAACCAAATGCCATGGTAGAAGAATTTTAACCAAACATCACTAACATGTCAGAAAAATCAGTTCAATTTAAATAAAGATTGCAATGCTGAACTGCTTAAATCCCACTGTTAGGGCTATGGGGAGGCTGAAGCCTACCTCAGCCAACACTGGGTGAAGGCAGAGTACACCGTGACCATTACAGGGCAACACACACATAACCATTCACCGAAGTAAACGTAAACGTAAATCGGAAACCGAAGCACCCAGAGGAAACCCTCGCAAGCACAGGGAGAACATGAAACCTCCACAACGAAACACTGTCTCATTGTTAATGCTGTGAGGCGGACGTGCTAATCACTACACCACCTTGCTGCCCTTGTTTGAAATTAATCAAATTAAAATAAGGAGTCAAATAAGGAGTCAAGTTGTGCTGGGCATAGAAGAATATTAGAGACCACATATCCTGAAAGATGCTCACTTTCTATCATGAGAGAAATCAAAGTCTAGAGAATACCTCATTCATTCGGTCTCCATGATCTGCAGTCATTTCAGCAATTTCATCACGAATACATCACTTTTATTACAGAACTGTTTCAGTAATTAACTTAAAATCAATTCTCCACCACATGTCATTGATCAAATGTTAAACTTTCTTGATCAAGTCTTTTGCAATTCAGA
The DNA here is from genome assembly GCA_030014195.1 of Neosilurus mollespiculum. Classification (NCBI taxonomy): domain Eukaryota; kingdom Metazoa; phylum Chordata; class Actinopteri; order Siluriformes; family Plotosidae; genus Neosilurus; species Neosilurus mollespiculum. The sequence goes on along the minus strand of JAQMYF010000022.1, from coordinate 35,800,496 downwards.
GACTCTCCAGATCTAATCAGCTGAACATAACTGAATTAAAACCAACTGTACAGCTTGTACTTTCTGAGCTTGAGGCTCGAGGAAAAGTTGGAAGTAGGGATGAGTCAGCGATGGACGAATTTATTACCCAACCCATATGAGCGAGGTAAAAAAATGCAACATGATGTCCACATTTTAATTGGAAGGAAAATGAACCGACCAGGCTAAAAAGCGGTAGTGAATTTAAAGAATAAGATATGGCCACTAAATGAGCTAGCTGGTTAAACACATTTATACAGTACATTTTTAGGAAATAAAATCTGAAGGGGAAATATGTAAATCACATTGCACAATTCCTATAAACATTCTTCTCCCCCATACTTAGAAGTCTGAAATGGAAACACCTGCAAATACCTCAGCAATGAAGTTAGCCTCAAATATAACAGTAAGATTCCCATCACTGACTTTTCACTGTGCATCTTTAGTAAATCTCTACAGTGGTTTGTTTTTAACTGCAAAAGAAAGTTCTGCAAACTGCTAGCAAATCTGTCCCTTAATGTTCTATCTAAGTATTGTAAGTAATCTGTATTATTCCAGCTAGTGTCTTTATTTCAGCGTGACCGCGTATTGTGCTAGCAGGAGAGTTACATAACAGTCTTGTGTAAGTGTTTCCACATACCCACCTATCCCTGATCCTGAAAAGATCGTCTTTCTTTCCTGTGCACAGTTTTGGAATGAGCAGCATGCCCTACAGTTCAATCACTGTGAAGTGTATATGTGAAAACCAATAAGGAGTGGGATTTGTTTCCTTTTTTCCCCTCTTGAATTTAATTCTCTGCTGTGAATAATAATAGTAATAATAATAGTAATAATAATAATCTAATATCCCAGACATGAAATCCTGCTTGTTAGTGCACATCTTCCACTCTGGGATTTTGTGTCATCTGCAGGTTCTGAGACGGTTTATTTTTAGGTGCTTTCATGAAACTCTCTCAGTTTAAGACTTAAAAAAAGGGAAAAGGAACACCCTCGCCAGATGTGCAGTATATTTAACCCAGAGTCATTTTTAATGTGTAAATGCTTTAGTGCTATAAAATGGAGAGTTTTTCCACCACTCTCTTTCTTTCTGTCTTGACAGGGAAAAAATTGCTTAGATATATATGCAATTAGCCATGTTTTTCCTATAAAAGATATACAGACAGACAGATATATAGATGGACAGACATACAGATATAGGGATGGAGAGCTGTATGGATGGATGTACCAACAGAGAGAGACAGATAGGATGGGAACTACCAGGGAGCACCCAATATGATATCATTTAAACCTTGAAATCTTTATTTAGGAACTGCACAGCTGAATTGAAAATGAGTAATTAAATGCAATCTTAGGACATTATCCCCTCAACAACTGCAAAATACAAAATTACTTTAAATACACTGAGTAAAAAGCCAGGATGTCAAAATATGACCTGCTGCACAAGAAGATTGAATAAATCCATCCAATAGAAAGATAAATGGTTGGACAGTTGGACAAATAAATTGATAAAATAAAGGGATGGATGCTTGAACAAATTAGATAGATGGATGGATGCTTGGACAATTGGCCAAATGAGAGGATAGTTTGATAAATGTATTCTTTGATTAATGGACGGATGGACAGACCGACAGAGACAGACAGACAGGATTTTATTGCCAGAATCTAGTTAAACACTGCTTAATATTTTGTGCCGTGACAAATGAATGGATAAGATAGATGGATGGATGCTTGGACAATTGGACAAATGGGCAGATATTTAGATAGATAGATACTTGGACAAATGGATGGATGGACAGACAGACAGAGACACACAGACACAGACAGACAGACACAGATAAGGAGACACAGACAGGGAGACACAGGCACAGACAGGGAGACACAGGCACAGGCCGGATTTTATTGCCAGGTTCTAGTTAAACACCACTTAATGCTTCACGGCATTACACTCGAAGTCATGGTGATTGCTTAATAACAAAATTTAAAGTAAATCCGTGTGAAACACCCAGCCTTAGTCTGACGTGCTGTACAGTCGAGAGACAAACCAACAGAACCAGGGATCATTAATTAATAAGAGAGAACACCGTGTCTCTGAGAACACATCAACACAGGTAAGGGAAACGTCCATCTTCAATTATACAATTTTATGTCAGGGCCTTGTGACTCAGAAGTACTGAGTGCAGAACAGAAAAAATGAGAAATAAATATAGGAAGGCGAGCGAGAATGATTGAAGGAGGACCGTGACAAGAAAAAAAAATGTCAGACACTTATCTATTAACAAAATACCAATCAGGAGTCAGGAGAAAGTGAACAAATACCAAGCAGTGGCATGTGTCATGTTCAGGAGGAATGCTACTCAGGTTCGTCGAACGTAACAAAGCAGTCACATGATTTTTCACCATATCTGGCACTAAATATCTGGCATCAGTGCACAACCTTTGGAATCTTAACTAATTTTCTAAGCTGAGAAGGGTCCCCTGCTATCCAGTGAAGAAATAAACATGTTTCATTTTCAAGAAGACATAGGTCTATTTATCACTTATTTTCCAGCCATTAAATCCAGAAAATAATCCCCAGGCTGCCGTTTTCCTTCATTCAGAGACACAATGCGGACACACAGAAGACCTCGCCGAGTTCTGTTCACATGACATCATTGCTCAGAGTCAAACTTGGCTTCTTCCATCGCCTCCCCGCATCATACGGCCACTCAGATGGAACAATGTCCTTTTTTTTTTTTTTTTTTTTTACACTAATCACCTGACACTGTTTCCAGTTAATCTTTCACATTTTCCCAGTCATGGGAAAGAATGACCACTTCAGTTTGTAGCACTAATATTACACTAAAATTGCACAGATTTAAAACTGTAGCAGAGAGGATACTAGCTCCAGTCTCTGACAGCAAAATGGATTTGAATTAGTCAGCTGTGATTATTTTGAACAATTCCCTTTCTTCCAAACCCTCACTCAGGATACTGCCAGGGTTCAAATCATACCCACACACTCCTCAGTGTTTTGTTCTACTTACTATTAAGTTAGCATTCCTGTGCCTTTCCACTGAGTCAGCTGAGAAATATTTACAACAGTATGAGCACATGGGATCTTTGTAGAGTTTAGTCCATTTGGTTGGAAAACTTGTGTGTTTAAGTCCTCAGGTATTAAAATATTATTCTGCAACTTGTAATTTTCCAGTTGCAGCTGGTAAAAATCACAAAAAATGCCCCTTGACTTGAAATTTCAACCTGTCAACAATTTTGATTTTGATATACTATACTGATCCCGACCCTGCGATGGCCTGGCGAGCTGTCCGGGGTGTACTCTGCCCTTGCCCAGAGTCGGCTGAGATGGGCGCCAGCCTCCCCGCGACCCTAATTAGGATTAAGCGGTTCAGAAAATGACATGACATGACATACTGATCCCGGAAGAGAAATTTGGCTCTGCATTTAACCCATCCAAAGTGAGCACACACACACACACACACACAGAGCAGTGGGCCGACACATCACAGCACCTGGCGAGCAGTTGGGATAGGTACCTTGCTCAAGGGCACTCCAGGAAGGAGAGAGAGAGGTCCTCCACCCGCCACCACACATTTTTCCTGCCGGTTCGAGAATCGAACCAGCGACCATCCGGTCCCAAACCTGCCTTTCTAACCATTAGTCCATAGCTGCCACATTTACATGTGTTGGTCGGCAATGGTGTGGCGAACTATTCAGTATTTTGTACATTGATATTGTGCTATAGCTCTGTTCCTATGTTGTTTGAGTAAAGAATATGAATTCCTGTGATATTTAAAATTTGTAAATTTGTATTCATTCAAATTTCCATACAACTGAGTACTAAGTATTGAATGGTGGTTGAGTAACTAGGGTTACTGGGAGGCTGGAACCCATCTCAGTCGACAGTGAGTCAAAACAGGGTACACCATGAGCAGCTTGCCAGACCATCGCAGGGCAACATACACCTTCATTTTCTTCCGTGGTCGGGTTGCGGGGGCAGCAGCCTAAGCAGACAGGTCCAGACGCCCCTCTCCACAGCCACTTCCTCCAGCTCGTCCAGGGGGATCCCGAGGCGTTCCCAGACCAGCCGAGAGACATAGTCCCTTCAGCGAGTTCTGGGTCAACTCCGGGGTCTCTTCCCAGTTGGACATGCCCGAAACACCACAGCAGGCAGGCATTCGGGAGGCATTCTAATCAGATGCCCGAGCCACCTGAACTGGCTCCTCTCGACGCAATATACATGAACATACATGAATTTACAAAAAGGGAAAAAACTGAAGCAGCCCAAGTGGAGAGACTTTGGCAGCATGACACAGATTCACAATCAGCTGAACTCCGGGGACGGCATTATGTAACAGTACTGCGGATGTTTGATCCCCTCAAGGATGACTCACTGCTCCACATGTAATAGAAACAGTACAGAGAAATTCTCAACTAAGGCTTTTCTTTACATCCACAGAACCTTCCAGTCATTACACTCCGGGATGATACAGCTTTCTTTGCACTTCACCTTGAGTGACCAAATCAGAGGGAAAATCTCTTCATCTCTTGCTGCCCGAGTCTACACCATATAATAAGCTCCGGTTCAAATTTTATAACAACACAAAACATCTGCGAATTAAAATGACAATTTTAAGTCATCTCTAAATCTGGGGGATGGATGTGGTGAAAAACCAGAACTAAAAATCTAAGCCAAACTGGCTGCACCCTCTCAGAGGGGGAGGTGGGGCTAGGTTTCCGAGACCTAAGCCTATTCGCCTCACTCTACTGACGCTGGCCCTGGAAGTCCTCTGGAAAAGAATGTGATGGCTTTATGAGATCTCCCTAATCCTCTCAGTTCAAATGTACCTTAGTTCCGTAATGAGGCTTGAATAGACTGTGTAGCCAGGGGACTTTTATTAAAGAAAATGTAACATGATGACACAACAGGAGGTCTACATCCTGAATTATTTTGATTGAAATTATTTGGTGGTGGTGGTGGTTGGGGGGTTTGGGGTATAGTGGGTCAAATTTTGGTGCTTCCCCTATTCATCAACAATGAATTAACATCCTGCTACGAAGCCCAGATAAAAACAGGTCAAGCTGGTAGACCATCTTTGCCAGCTTGTAAATTATTAGGTAATTTCCAGCTTCCTTATGACTTCTCTAAGCTGTCTTATTTTTATATTCTGAAAAACCATGTACAGTGTTACCTTTATCACAGTAATAGGATAGACGGTAGATTGTAGGTGGTTTTACCTACAACTGGTCAGCCACAGTGCAATTTTATTTTGATATCAATTCATAACAACTACTTTTTAAAATCCTTGCAAGCTATTAAAATACATTATTTTATTGTAATGTGTAATAACAACAACAACAACAATAATAACAATAATGTTAATAATAATATTAAGCTGTGTAGTCAGGAGCTGCTCGATGGCAGTGCCAATTACATAACATTTTCAGTAGACTTCTTTTTACAAATCATTTGTTTAATGTCCAGACAGACATCAATATTACTTCATATTACTATTAATATTAACATGACATCAATATGACTTCATTAATTCAACATGCCACTTTGCTCCAAGTTTTCAATTATGATATTTTCCATTTCTGTCTTCCATACTCTTTTTCACCAATATAACATAATATAATATTTCTTTTATTCATTCTTAATAAATATAGTCAACTGATGCTAACCCTGTGGTCATCTAACAGCACACTGTACATAAATAAGTATAAACAAGTAAATAAACTCCATATAAACTCCATTAGCGTAGTGGTTAGCACTTCCTCCTCACAGCAAGAAGGTCCTGCGTTCGAGTCCTCGTCTCAGGCGTTTCTGTGCAGACTTTGCATATTCTTCCCGTGCTTGCATGGGTTTCCTCCGGGTACTCCGGTTTCTTCCCACAGTCCAAAAACATACACATTAGGCTAACTGGCTGTTCCAAATTGCCCCTAGGTGAGAATGGTTGTGTATGTGTTGGCCCTGCAATGGCCTGGCCAGCTATTTAGGGTGTATCTTCACCCAGTGTAGGCTGAGATAGCCTCCAGCCTCCCCGCGATCCTAGTAGGATTAAGTGACTTGGCAAATGAGTGAGATGAGTAGATAATGTTGTTGAGTTTATTAATATAATATAATCAGAGAAAACATCCCTGGGTATAAGATTGTACAAAGTTGATTAAATTGATATATCTGATATATAAGGGGCTTCTTTCTTTCTGTGTCCTAAAAATATCAACAGCATAGCTGGCCTTTGACCTCTGAATCAAAAAAGGCTGATCATGAATTAGAAATTATGAACCCATGACCTTGTGTTATATGCATTCATTAGTGCTGATGAACGGAAACTAATCTGCAAATCAAGATCAGTGATGAGTGAAGGGTTCATGATTGGCCTTCACACCCCAATGCCTCGCATCACACCAACACATAAACTGACTCTCATCGTCAAGATTGACGCCCTTAGCAGTGTGGATAAAAAAAATAATAACATACCGGTATACCAACACACACTGCTCTGCCTGGGCTGGGAATATGGGGGAGTTAGTGTGCCCAGTCCCTTCTCCCCCCTTTCGGACATGGTAACTGCTTCCAAGGAAAGACTGAGCCGATATATTTAGAGAGTCAACATGCCTGCAGGAGCTGCCGTCAACCAGAAGGTCTCTGGTCTGCCTAACGGGGCTCCACTTCAAATGTTCTGTTGGGGTGTTATCCCTTAGCCTATCACTAGCTTCCCACAAGGCAGTGGAGCTATTTAAGTTATAGCTGGGACCCAACACAGACAACTCCGCCATGGAGGAGGTTTCCTCCAAGTTCCTGCATACACAACCAGAGACGCCTGTCTGGTTTCTCTCACCTCAAACTCCCAATTACACACCAAAACCTCAAACGTATTTACATACAAACAAACACAAACCCAGAATAAAAGATCATGTTCACTTCAAAGTAAGCACTTAGATCTATTTCCTCAGAATATTCTCTTAGGACATATTCTTGTGGTTGTAAGCCAACATAATGTGATCAGTGTAGTAAATGAGTCCACTGATAGTACTTTCAATTCACACTATGTGCATCACACAAATGCATGCGATCCAGAATACTCGACGTCATCCTGACTCACAAACACATACTCACAGTCAGCTGAGAAGGCATTCAGATCAGAGGTAAAAGAACTAAGCTTTGTGCAGTTTTACAGCAAGCCTGCAAAAATTAAATGACAAGGCACTACGCCAACCTACTAGCAAACAAGCCCATAGCTCAGTTTGAACCCCAGACTTGCAAGCCCAGACGTCTTCTAGTACTTCGGTGTCTGGTAACTTCTTATAGTAAAGGACCACCCATTTTTACAGAGTGAGGTGGTAAAAGACGCTAGAACAAATACAGTGTGGTTTACTAAAGTTCTTGAACCTCATCTGGAACAATATTCCAATAATCAAAGACCACGAGTTATACACACTTGGTGCTTTGTGGGAATACACCTGTGACAGGGTACCATGCAAATACACATTCATGTGTTGTGGCAATCTAAACAATTGATCTACCAGGGATGTAGGAGGAAACCTGAGAACTCAGAAGAAACACACACAGATGTGAGAACATCTGAAACTGTAAGATCCGAACAATGAGCTACCTTGGAGAGCTGAAGAGGTGTGCAACAATTACAGCTCATATATTTTTCTTAAACTCACTCACATACTTTTTAATAGCAAAAGTATGTGACACCTGACCGTCACACCCACATGCAGTTCTACCCCACAGATTCGGAATCACAGACTTGTCAAGAACGTCTTTGTATGCTGAAGCATTATTCTTTACCTTCAGTGGCAATAAGAGGCCCAAACCTGCTACAGCATGACAATGCATGAAGGGATCTCAAAGAAGAAGTGGTTTAGCAATTTTAGTAGGGAAGAAGTGTAGAAGTGTTCTACACACAGCCTTGACCTCAACCCCTCTGAACACCAGTGAGACGAAATGGAACGCTGAATGCACCCCAGGCCTTTCCGCCCAACATCAGTGCCTGTCCTCAATAATGTCCTTGTGTCTGAATGAACACAAACCCCAACAGCCACGCCCCAAAAGAGTGGACGTTACTATAACAGTAAAAGGGACTCAATCTGAAAATGGATGTAATCATGTACTTTATGTGTACTGTATCTTAAGTTTATTACCTTCATATGACCTATTAACATAACAGAATTATCCAAAAAAAACAAGAACAAGCATCAGAATGCATTAAAACCCCCGATTTGAATTATTAGTTCATAATAAGTCTGGGGTGGCATGGTAGTGTAGTGGTTAGCACGTAGGCCTCACAGCAAAGCACGAAGGTCCTGGGTTCGAATGCCAGACTCAGCGAGGGTGTATCTGTGTGGAGTTTTATGTTCTCCCTGTGCATGCCTGGGCTTGCACCAGGTACTCTGGTTTCCTCCCACAGTCCAAAGACATGCACATTAGGCTAATTGGCTGTTCCAAATTGCCCCTAGGTGTGGATGTGAGTGTGAATGGTTGTGTATGTGATGGCCGTGCAATAGTCTGGCGAGCTGTTCAGGGTGTACCCCGCCTTCACCCAGTGTCGTTTGAGTCTCCCAGTGACCCTACAGTAGTAGGATTAGGCAGTTTGGCAAATGAGTGTTTATACTAGGTCTGGCAATCCGCAAAAAAATTAAAACTCCAAAAATCTTGAAACCTGATCCTCTTTGTCTGAGCACCATAGCAATGGCGTCTTGGTGCTTTATCGACTTGACACTGCCAGATGGACACTGATCTCAGATCATTTAATTCTGTTCTCCCTAGAGAGTAATGGCTACCATTAGCATGGACAGCAAAGTCTCAGATCAGCCCGAAGCTGCCTTTCTTCTAACTGCAAGCTTAAAAATCAACAACAACAACAAAAGTCCAGTGCATTCACAGATTCTGGCTTTGAGTTGGTCCAGATTGAAAGCTATTGAGATGAGGCCAACAATCCAGTGTGACTGGCCATTCATCTATCTATAATGCGCTTGGGTTCCAGCTGATTAAATAGGGGAAAAAGTGGGTCAGCTCATTATATGACGAACTCGTTCTCACCAAAAGACAAGACGGTAACAGGAAAGGATGAATCATGCTAACCCTGCATTCCAGTGTTATTTTCAACACTCCCTCTCATAACTCAGAAATGATCCTCTATGTCAAAAAAAAGGTGGCACCTGCAGCAAAGGAGGAGGCGTACACCAAGAGATGACTTGCCGTTGGCAGGAAGTGATTTCCTTGGTTATTTATACTGTGAGTTTCCGTCAACCCACGTACAAGTACTGATTAACTTCCTCACTAAGTAGCTTGACATTTTTAGCTAAGTAAAGTAATACAGTTATGTTGGATAGCAGGCAGTATCTGAAGACTAATCTGAAGGTGCCAAAATAAAAGTTAAGATACTCCAAGTTTATACAATGTCTCTATTTAGGTGGGATTAAAGTGACATAAGGACCTGGGGTATCTTTTTTTTCACCCCACTTCAACTCATGGGCAGCATGGTAGCATAGTGGTTAGCACATCCGACTTACAGCAAGGTCCTGGGTTCGAGTCACAGTCTCGGCATTTCTGTGTAGAGTTTGTATTTTCTCCCTGTGCTTGTATAGGGTTCCTCAGTTTGCTCCCACAGTCCAAAGACATGCACATTAGGCTATTTGGCTATTCCAAGTTGACCCCAGGTGTGAGTGTGAGTGTTGACCCTACATGTGTGTGTTGGCCCTGCAATGGTCTGGTGAGCTGTTCATGGTGTAGCCCACCTTCACTTCAGCCTCCCTAAAAGAATTCAGTGGTTCGGCAAATGAGTGAGTGTGAGGATGATAAGTTCATGTTGGAAAATAAAGCTGCTTGCTTGAGACCCTCCCTCAGATGATTCTATCCACCTCAATGTTTTTTTGGGATGTACCATTTAAGACCACTCAGGGGCTGCTCCACTCAGGGGGCAAGACTCTGTATCCCACCATCTGTCATGATGTTCCACCAGTGTGTCACATGACCTACACACTCTGTGTATCAAGTGATGTCACTGAGAGGTACGCTTACATACATTCCCATAGGAATGAATGAGAAATTGATTTGATGATTCTGGTGTTTCCAGGCCGGGACATTCAATCCGCATTGCTTCTAGTATTCTATTTTGTTGCTGGAGATTTGGTTCACCCCAAACTGAAACAACAGCCAGTTGATAATACCATAACCATGTGATATCAATATCTTGGTTCATTAAAAAAAATGATAATAAAAAAGATGAACTAGCTAATTGTGGTCATCTTACTGCTGTGATTTTAATGCGGTGGATAT
>JAQMYF010000022.1:35745841-35761345 GCA_030014195.1 Neosilurus mollespiculum | reverse complement strand
AGAGAGAGAGAGAGAGAGAGAGAGAGTATACATGTTCCCTTCAGCAATAACGTTTGGGATGAAACTTACTTCGGAACAACGACAAGCAGAGTAGTAAGATATTCCGAGTCCAGTACGAAATCCTCTTTCTGTACAAGATCAGCCAAATTCCTTGTCAGAAGACTCCCTCTAGTGAATACAAAACCTTCGTCATATCAGCTTTAAGAAAACACATTGGATCAGGGATCAATAATGAAAAACAAAAGAATATACCTGTGATATTTCAGAAACCTGACTTGTCGAACCTTCTGAATATTTGCAGATACAGTGTGTAAGATGTAGTGATATCCAGCGCCATCTAGTGGTGAGGCTCGCAATCAACTAAAATTTAATTCTCAATCTTTCCCCCTACAAAGCCAGAGACGCAAGATGGCTGCCTCCATGAGAGGGGACCCGCTCCCCATGTAGATATAAACAGCTTGTTCTAAGGCTCCAAAAACTCAAATAATCTTTTTATCATTATATCCCTCCATTCATGCATCCATTTTCTTCCCCATATCCGAGGCCAGTTTGCGGAGGAAACAGGTCTAGGAAGGAAACCCAGGCATCCTTCACCCTAGCAACATTCTCTAGCTCCTCCTTGGGCATCCCGAGGCATTCCCAGGCCAGAAGGGATATATAATCCCTCATAAGTTCTGGATATACCCTCCCAGTTTGACGTGCCCAGAACACCTCTAAAATGAGGCAACCAGGAGGCATTCTAATCAGATACCCGTACCACCTCAGCTGGCTCTATTCAATGTACCCGAGCTCCCTGGATGTCTGAGCTCCTCGCTCTCTCTCTGAGGCTGAGGCCAGATGTTTCCCACTGTACCTTTCACAATTATGAATGTGTTCAAATGGTCAAGAGAATGTGGTGGGACTAAAATGTACATTTTAAATAAACTACTATGAATAAAAGACTGAAATGTTAAATGGACGAACACTTTAATTCTGCATATGTACTATAGATTTTAGATTGTATGGTTGAGGTTTATCTGAAATATAGAGGTTACATAATGATTGAGAGGTTGTTTAAAAATCCTCCCACTTTATTTTACCACTTTACCAGCAGGACCAGTCATGGTATCACCAAAAATGTTGACATTGTGCAGCTATTAACATTTGCAGTATTACATGAGAATGTGAAAGCATTAAACTTTCACTTACGTGTTCTTTCTTTCCAGGATCTGCAGGTTGCCTTTTATACTGTTGTAAGCTGCAGCTCTGGCTTTCAGATCGTTATCTATCTGAGACACTTGCTGTGAGAGTAAAAAAGTTAGTGGCAGTGAATATGGTAAACGCATTATCTTATGATAAAAATATATTAACCCACAAAAGGATTTTTTTTAACCTATAATATCTTTCCTCAATCTAACACACACTGGGCCTGATTTATTATTCTTTCAGTTAGTAAATTTCATCTGTAAATATATGTGTAGGGCAAACTAATCTAAAAGATTCCAGATTTACAAAAGGTTCTATATTACACGTTTATTTTCACTGTGTACATTGATGAATTACAATCAGCTCGAAATTACCAGGTATGTGCACAACATTGCTGAATTGCATTTGGCCACACCCACAAAACTCCATAAAAGGCAAAGCGAACAGGGCTGAATTGAGAAGAAAAGGGCAAAAAAATGACTTTCTCAGATACACAGGGACCTCAAGTGCCAATAAAAAGAAGACACGTATACACCATATTGGTGCATAGTACCCAGGAACAGCGCAATGTGATTGGTTTGCTATATTTGGATACTAGACATTAAAATTATTCACTGTGTCCAGGTGATCATGGATAACAAGGTCATCGCACAAGGAAAAATGAGCAAGCCGGTGATAGGGTGCTGGATTACTAATCCCAAGGTCAGGGGTTCAAGCCCCACTGTCACTGGGTTCTCACTGCTGTCCCCCCAGTGCAGCTAACTGGGTTATCAAAGGCCAGCCATGTCTCTCACTGTCAAGAGTAGCCTGCATTGTCGTCAGCGTGTTCCTGCCCTGCTATGGCCTGGTGAGTTGTCCAGGCTGTACTCTGCTCTCGCCCAGAGTCAGCTGAGATGGGTGCCAACCTCCACGCAACCCTAATTAGGATTAAGCGCTTCAGAATGATAACATTTCTTGTCTTTAAGATGAAACAACTCGGTTTAACATTTGTGTATATAATTTAAATAATAATACACTTAATTGTGGCAAGATTTGGATTTGGGGGCAGTGCAGTGGCGTCCACCTCGCAGCAAGAAGATCCTGGGTATAAGTACCGGGTTCGGTAAGAGCGTTTCTGTATGGAGCTTGCATGTTCTCCCTGTGCTTGCATGGGTTTGGTCCGGGTACTACGGTTTCCGGCCAAGACATGCACATTAGGCTAATTAACTGTTACAAATTGCCCCTAGGTGTAAGTGTGAGTGTGAATGGCTGTGTGTGCTGGCCTGTGATGATCTAGTGAGCTGTTTATAGTGTACCCCACTTTCACCGGACTTTTTCCCGATTTAGCCATGGCCCATCGGACATCTCTTCCCTATCTAACCTCTCACCCTATTCTCACCCAAACTCGGACTAACACCACTTGAGAAAAACACTATCCCGCTCACATACACGCACTCACAGAGGCCCAGGCTTGGTCAGTACCACTGTGAGTGACAGGGAAGACAGCATATACCATCCTTCCCTCAGTAGGAGCTTAGCCATTGAGCTCTCTTGGGCTCCACGGATGGGTGAGGCAGCATCCAGGGTCTCTGATCTCTGCATGATGGGGCATAACATAGGGCTTTTAATGAATAATTTTTTAGGAACAAATCTGTCCCGATCCAGCTTGATAAATAAGGCCCAGTGTCAGCATACTACTCGTATATTGTATATGTGACACACATACACTTGGTTTGAATAAGTAAGTGGCAAAGTCAGATAAAATGCTGTAACAAGTAGAACTATCCAGGAGTAAATCACCTTGGAGATGATTTCTGAGATATTCTTCAGGGACTGTTTGATCGGATATTTGGCCATATCCCACTGGAACCTTATGAGGTAGGTCACCAAATCCACTGCATTAAAAAAATAAAAATAAATAAAACACTTCTGATCTGTCACACTGCTACTGTTCATAAATATTTTATACCATGTAAGGGGTTGTATTCTTATTATTATAATTATTATTATTATTATTATTATTAATAGTAGCTAAACTAAAATTAGTTTTCGTTTTTGCAAATCAAAAACAAGAAGAGGGCAGCACGGTGGCATACTGGCTAGCAAGTCCGTCTACAGCAAGAAGGTAGCTACAGGGTTTCTGTGTGGAGTTTGCATGTTCTTCCTGTGTCCGCGTAGGTTTCCTCCAAGTACTCCGGTTTCCTCTCACAGTCCAAATATCTACACATTGTGCAAACTGGCTGTTCCAAATTGCCCCAAGGTGTGAACTTGAGTGTAAATGGTTGCATGTGTGTTGCCCTGCGATGGTCTGGTAAGTCGTTCAGGGTGTACCCCGCCTTCGCTCAATGTCTTGTGATACTTGGTCGAAGTATGACCGCTGTACGTTTGTTACATGATGTACGAATGTTTAAATTTTGTTTGTTTTTTTTGCTAAAAATATGTATGGTATATAAGGTATGACACCGTCACAAAAATGTTGTTTGTTTACCGTAGCACAATCATAGGATTACTGTAAGAAAACCATATGATTCTATGTGCATCAAATGACCCGAAAAAACATGAAAATTGTATGTCCATCATATCAGTCGTCAGACGTCATAAGGTGTCGCATAGTAACAGATCTAAAAAATATTTGAATATATTTAAAAGACATTTTCAGTCGCACAAAAGCAGAGTTGCCTGCGACACACCTACAAGTGTCCTAGGAATTTGCCCAAGACTGGTAAGAATCTTTTAGGCCCATAGCATAGTATTATGTATATATACACTATATGCAAAAGCATTACTAAGGTCAGGCGGTTTATACACTCACCTCCGTTGGCTAAAAGGTTTTCCAGGGCTTTATCTCTGCTATCCTCTAAAACATCAGCCAAGTAATGAGCTACTTTCTTCACCACACTACGAGAATAAAAATAACAATCCTATTGTCCTAAAATGATCGAATTTGTATATTTTTTTATGTCTCTGGAGTTGTAAATAAAAGTCAAACCTTTCCACAAATGAGTCCAGTTTGGCGAGTTCATCGGACAGACCTACAAGCACATCCAACGTCCCTACCTGAACAGAACCGCACAAGTTTAACCCGATGCATTATGCGCACAAACACCAGCCTTCAGCAAGACATAAAATGGACATCACTTCACCTTGAGTTCTGGAATAGTGAACTTGTTGTTGGTGGATAGATAGTTGGCGCAAGTGGTGGCTGCATTCAATCTGTCCCATGTCTGCTGACACGTCTTCTCACCAGGAGCAGAGATCAACCAGAACTCTGCCATGATGCCTCTTTAGATCGTACACCAAGCCTCTGTACATTTAAACACACATATGGAGAAGATATTCTGTAGAAGCAAAGCAGAAATGAATCGATCCTGGTTACAGCTTTTATGGTAGTAAGTGATTTTTGTGGTGGTGAAGTGGTTAGCATGTCCGCCCCACAGCATGAAGGTCCTGGGTTCAAGTACTGGACTTGACTCTGGAGTTTCTGTGTGGAGTTTGCATGCGTGGGTCTACTCAGGGTACTCCGGTTTTCTCCCACAGTCCAAAAACATGCACAGTAGGCTAACTGGCTGTTCCAAATCATGCCTAGGTGTGAGCGTGAGTGTGAATGGCTTTGTGTGTGTGTGTTGGCCCTGTGACGGTCTGGCAAGCTGTTCAGGGTGTACTCCGGCTTCGCCCAGTGTCAGCTGAGACAGGCTCCAACCTTCCCGCAACCATAACAGGATTAAACGGTTCGGCAAATGAGTGAGTGAGTTAGGGAATGAGTAGCTACTTTGACAGAATGTCTGATTTTATGTTATAGTTTAAGCTCTATAGCCTGCTGCATACTGTTCCCATCACAAATGGTGGCTCGCTATGCAGCACAGAGGATTCTGGGAAGGGTGCATCAGCCTTTTAAAGGTGCCTTTTCACTTACCAGGTATGTCAAATAAACATGAAATACATACAGTGTTGTCTCTTGGAAGTAAAACGGAGTCAGTCATGATGCCTTTCTAAAACTGTTTGCTTCACCTGAACGTGAGCGTCGATGACCCTGCAGCGGGCGTGATGATATTAGTAAACAATGCAATCTTTGACTCGATACCGTACTTTTTCTTCTTTCTACGAATCCGTGTTGGAGCTGCCAAATTATTATGCATGCGCAAGGTCGTTCCTCTGGTCACGCGCTCCTTTTATTGTTATTGCAAACTGACACAGAACCAAAACAAGATGCAAAACAGGTGAATAGGAAATACTAAGCTCATGAGTTGGAGTGGTTTCACTAGGAAACCTTTATATTCACCTGAAATCATCATGGATGGGAACCTTTAAATTACACTAGAGAGAAACCTGCCAGAAGATGGTGAGGAGAAAAGAGTAAATCAGTGAAGCAGCATTGTTCCTTCTTTAATAAGACCAATCATAGTTTCAGCACAGAAGGGCTACAGTGGATGGATGACTGATGAATCTGTCTGAATGTATTTTCCTCCTTTAATTCCTCAAACAGCAGTCACGAGTTTCCTGATCAGCAGAACTGCACGTGTGTTCACTGTCACTTCATTCATATTTCTATTTAACCCAACACACATCCCTGCACTACAGCTACACCCAACACTCATTCATAAACAACAATCAAGATCAAAGCAGATATTGTAATAATGTAACACTCCTTTATCTGGTTGTTGTTCTTTAGATGTAGTACATACCGTCAGTTAGTTCACTTCAGTAAACCATCCTGAGTCAGGTTCAGCTGGAAACGATAATAAAGGGATCAATAGATTTGTGTTTTTAGAAAAAGAAAAAGAAAAAGGAAAAGGAAAAAAAGCTCGTGCGGTTCATGAAGTTTCTGTTGCAGAGTCGCTTCTTTCCCTGTAACTGCAGTCAGTCAGCTGATCTCTGGAGGTGTGTTCAGTCAGGTCACGTGCATGTCACGTGCACACATTCGACACATTATTATTATTATTGTTACTATAATTATTATTATTATTATTATCATAATTATAATACTAATTATAATAATAATAATTATTATTATTATAATTATTACTATAATTATAATTATAATTAATACTATTATAATTATTATTACTATAAATATTATTATAATTATTATAATTCTTATTATTATTATTACTATAATTATTATTATAATTATTATTATCACTACCATGGGCGTTATCAGCATTGTTGGTATTTTTTTTGCTTGTTTATATGTAAGCAACCTTCTGCAAATAGTTATGAAGTATATATATATATATATATATATATATATATATGTATGTGTGTGTGTGTGTGTGTGTGTGTGTTTGGTCTGTTTCATCAAAATCCTTTTGTAGGGACACAGAGGCTGGTGCCCATCTAAGCCGACACCGGGTGAAGATGGGATACTCCCTGAACAGCTCGCAAAAGCGTCGCAGATCAAAACAAACACAATTTGAAGCAACCAGTTAACCTAACGTGCATGTCTTTGGACTGTGGCATGCATGGGGAGAACATGTCAAACATGACTCAAACCCAGGACCTTCTTGCTGTGAGGCAGACGTGCCACCCCATTATTATTATTATTACTTATCTATTGCCGGCATTTGTTTGTTAGCAACCTTCTGCAAAATGTTTTGAACAGATTTTTTATATTATTTAATTTTATTTATTTATTTTTTTGGGGGGTGGTCGAGTACACTCCAATTAACACTCCATTAGATTTTGGAAATTATTTCATTCTCAACATGGATAAATCCTTAAGCTTTTACTGCCATTTAAAGTCCTCTTCAGTTGGAATAAATTAATGTTACACATCTTATTCAATGCTTTATAGCCACAATATTAAAAATACTTTTATTGTTCAGCTTGTGAAATGAGTTTGTGTTTCAGCGTTGTCAGGTTGTACAATGCCGCCACATATCGGTGTGGAGGTGAACTACAGCTACAAAGGTTTGGATTTGACTATAGCTGTTAACAATGAGTATTGAAGTTCTGGTTAAATCTAACATTGTCCTCCCTGGGTTATCACTGGGGCCACGATGTCCATGATATAAAAAAAAGCATGGTGCTCGACAATTTATAACCACACTTGAAGCATGATTGAGGTATAAAAAGGAAGCAGGGTGCGTCCAAGAGATCAAACTTGAAGGAATCATGTTTCCAAGTTCATCAAGATCCTCTGCGATGGTGTAATCAAGGTATCTGTTAAGCTCTACTACGATTGGGATCATTACAACATAATTCAATCCCATGACTCCCCACGCTCATCATGATTCTCTCAAATCGTGGAGATCATGGCCCCAGAGTAGCAGTTGAAAAATGACCTCAAACTGTTTCTCTGAGAATTTATTCACAACACTGAAAGAAATACCACAGTAGTAAAGTCACATGAATCACACACTTTCTTTTAGATGCAATGAAGAAAATCTCCTTAAATAAAAAAGTTATTAACACAAAGGGCAATCACGGCTTTGTCCATCCATACGAATATACAAACTGTCTCGGTGAAGAGTCCATCCAGAGTAACACCACTGAATAAACTGGACATGTTTAAAGTAAGAAAATCGAGATATAAAAGTCAGTATCTGTATTTGGTTGAGTAATCTTTGGGGGAAACCACAAGACCTCTTCCTTTCCTTGCTCCTCTGTAGACGGTCTCAATAATGTCAATCATCTCCTGTTTGTCCTCCATTGTCCAGTTGATCTTGTTATTGTTACCGGTACCCAAGTCGATCATGATGTGCTTGTTCCTGTTGAGCATGACAGAAACAACGGTTAATCAGATCACAAGTGACAAATTAACAGATCCAAATCAATCATCCCGGACCAAATGCTCTTATGCTGGAAATATCAAAGCTGATCATCCTGTCCAGCAGATCCTAAGCTGGATATACTTATGATGCCCAGAACACACACGAATGAGAGAAACCTATTACCCGGGTAATGCCAATACTTTTATTAAATGTAGGTGAATGAAATACCACCAGGTTCAAAAGAAAAAGCTAAGTCCATACCCTTATTCACACCCATACTAAAGCTATCCTTTTTCTTTTTCTTTGGATTATGCAGACTGGATACCACACCAGCTGTATTTTAACAACAGTCACAAAGTTTTGGTTGGTCTTATTTGCTGTAAGAGTCTCATGCTACCCCTTGACGTAATGGCATCTAAACTTTAGCTCAGCAAAGGCTTGGTGCCTCTGTTGTTTATCTGCCAAATCATGAAGAACTGGTCAAAACTTGGCAACCAGCTCCAAACCAGCATTCAACCTGCCTTGGTGGAAAAGGAAGAAAAGTGACTAACACATACTAAAGTCTTCACACAGTTTTTCCATCACTGCTGGTTCTGCATTTTTAAAAGGGTAAAATCAGCACACCCTACCCCTTTTCTCTGGTTAAGAGCAAAAAGGCCCATGTGTGACTGGAAAGACTCTGTTGTCTGCGCAGAGCTTTGCTCATACTAACCAGTACCCATGAACTAAGTGCCCATAGCGCTTTCATTAAACTACCAATCCTGTGTCGCCTTAACACACACCACCAATCTGTATGCACAGTAAAAAAAAAAAATTCAAAGAGTTTAATAATAGAGTGACAGACATTGTTGAATGTTCTTGTGTCGGATTCAGTGATCAGGTAATTCACTAAATGGAGGTTACTGTTCTCGACTATGATTTCTTTGTCTGCATGAAATCATCTTTTTCTTTCCTTGATATTCAGTGTACATGAAATGAAATGAGGGGAAAAACCCCTAACAATCTTCTCCAGCTTCACAGAGTCAGCCACGCCAGAGGTGGAGTTCCAGTTCATCCCAAAGGTGTTCGATGGGGTTCAGGTTACAAATTCTTCCACTGAGACCTTGACAAAACCTTGGCTCTGGACAAATATCCATCATGTGTCCTTTACCTAAATAGTTCGTCTTGACATTGATGGAAAAAGGCATGCATCAGGGAAATGTGAGGACAATAAATACGGGCACAGCACTGCACCTGTCTTATGGGCAATGATGATGTAAAGCTACAAGATTCCAAAGACGGACAACAAAAACATCACCGCATGTTAAAAACATTACTCTATTAACAATGAAGATTAGAATCGACCTAACTGTAGATAAAAAGCTTTTGTTTTTAAGGGAGCACATGTACAAGTACATATCCACGTGTGTTTTGTTTTAACAATTAATTTCAGACAATTTTACACAGCAGCTTTTGCTTAACCTCCTAAGACCCACAATTTAACGTTGTGTGTCTTGTCATTTCTCTGCACCGCGTCTGTTCCTCAGCACCGAATAACTATCGAAACTGAATTATGTTTTAAAACAGGAAGAATTTTGGTAAACAGTAATACCCAACAGCCCTCCTATGAGGATCTTACAAGGACATACATACAATGTAGCTGGGAGAAAATATCATGTCCTCATATAGAGGTTAAGAAATTAACTGTACATGTTTGGGTAATTGTTTTTTTATTAAATTAGCCATTACAATAAATCACATCATACTGTGATCTTTGAGTCTTTTTTCTTAAGCGTACCTGAAGAAGAACATGACCGTGCAGGGGTCATACAACTCGTACATCTTGTTGAAGTCTGGCACTTCAGTAATATCCACCAGGTAAATCACTGCAAAATTCTTGACCTGTGGATCAAAGGAAAAGCAGACACATAAACTACAAATAATTCTGTATGAGCCTGAAGCAAAAGATATTTGTTTCACACACATTACATTCACCTTGCAACTAGGGCTTAAATTATATAATTCTTTATCTACTTTTTTATAGAGTGGGAAAAAAAATAGAAATGCACTCCAAGAGACCTCAACCAAGGTAGTGCAATCTTTAAATTTTTCTATCCGGGTTTTATGGGCAGATAATGTAGAATTAAGGTGCCCCCTTGTGGCATCTTCCATGATTATTTCTGAGCTCTGCATTTTTTTCTCCCTGCACATTATGGGTGATTTGCGCCTATTCGACCTGTAACATAATGTTACAAAGAAATCCTTCAAAACCCTCCTGGATTATGCCCAAAATTTAAAAGGCTGCCAAATGTCCAGCTATGGCTCTGAATATGAAAATAAGGACTGGTGAACAGTCCTTGTACAGTGACAATACTGAACAACAGCTCTGTGGTACCTGGGATGCTTAGCATCAACCCAACTGACAACTCCAACAAAATGGACAATTTCTCGACCCTCATCCCCGACAACACACAAGGACGTCAACAAGGACTGACCTGAGTCAAATCTGTAGCGCTACCAGTCTCCCTCCAACACACGAAAAGAATTTACAGCACTAGAATTACTTAATCTGGCATGGAGACCACCATAAAAATTAATATATTGGGTAGTCTGATCTTGGCATACAGTAAGAACACTAAGCTGAAAGATCTGATGACTCATAGTGTACAAGATGTATCTAAAGACCTTTTCAGCAATGCTGTACAAAACTTCGTCCATTTTCATGCATGTAGGGTCCCAGTCGTGACCAAACCGGATAACAATCACACGGTCCTCCTCAGATAAAATGGCCTGGTCCACCTGCCAGCCATTATGAAGGTGAGGAAGCATGTACGACATCTTGGCTCAAGTGGATGGTTTACCTAAATGGAGGAAAAAAGGAAAAAGATATTAATCAACATAAAACAGTAGCTGTCTAGCATCATTGTATGGTCATAAATCTGAGTGCGGTGTTAATGTGAAAAATTAGCTTTATTTATTTCACTGCAAGTTAAAACCATAGTGCACATATGGTGGGAAATAACATTTTGTATCAAAACACAGACCTTATTAAATGTTAACCCTACAGACCACTATAGCTAAGCAAAAGTTTTTTATCCAGCTGATTTTTACTATTCTCACATATTGTTTCTTATTGTGATATCAAAAAAATGACCTGCAGTGCTTCCTCAATGTGATCTTTTACACTAAACAAGTTCCACACTGTGGTTTGACCTATCCAATCAACGCAAAGTTTTGCATTTCCCCCCTCGCCTTTTAGAGAATGATGTCTTTGATTTCATACTCCTAAACGTGTCAAACTCAAGGCCCAACTCGTAGTATGCGGCCTGTGAGGGCTTTCAGAGAATGATTATCGTACGTTGCCATGAAACGTAATTCATCATCCATCCACTAGGTGGCAGCGACCTATTTCACATAAACAACTCATTCACAACTCAAGAAGGATTAAAGGCTAGCTTGTTGCTGTCAAGCATCATCACAGAAAGAAAGTAAATACAGGAAAAGTGGACACATTCCTAAACAAATTATTTTGCAAAGCAGATTTACCAGTTGCAATTTTTTTTAAATAGATGTTCAGTGATTATTCGCACTTGGTGACCTAGAAATTTAGTGACATGGCCCTCAGTGAAAATGAGTGACACACCTGGTCTAAAAAAAAAAACAATAAAAATAAATATTAATAAATAAATAAAATCTTTAAAATAATAGTTTAGCTATAAAATCCTTACAAGATATTTCATAACTTTGCATAGTAACAATGAATATGTTGGTTAATATCTCCCAATACTTGATGTCCACTGGGATAGACAATAAACCGTTTTTTTTTAATCCTGCATTTTAATATTATGAAATATATTCAAGTTAATTTTAAATAACCGCTTACTCCTACTAGGGTCACGAGAAGGCTGGTGCCTATCTCACGCGAGGTAGCTACACCCTGAACAGCTTGCCAAACCACCGCAGGGTCAAGACGCACACAACCATTCAAACTCACACCTAGGGGCAATTTGGAACAGCCAGTTAGCCTAATGTGCATGTCTTTGGATTGTGTGATGGAAACTGGAGTACCCCGAGGAAACCCAAGCAAGCACAGGGAGTACATGCAAACTCCATGCACAGGAATCAAAGCCAGGACCTCCTTGCCGGGAGGCGGACGTGCTAACCACCACACCACAGTGCCATCCCGTTAACCTGTAGTATTATCATTTGAAATTGATTAGGCTAGCATGAACATGAATGTATATATACATAAACATACAGCTCTCGGACCAAGTTACAGGTCACGACTTCACTGTGATTGGATAATTAGGAACCAATCAGCAACGAAGCATATGAAATCACAACACTTGATTGGTTTAGACCCAAAAATGTAATGTCCATTCCATTGGTTGGAAATGTCAAATTATTGAAACTATCTTTTTAAATCGACATTAAAAGTGAAGAAATGTCACCATAACATTTTAAGTGCGTATTTATTATATACTTACATTTAAAAGTTAATACATTTCTGTTCATTCGTGGCCTAATTATTGTAAATAACAGAACTATTAATTAATTGTTCTACACATTAATTAAACTGAGATAACTGAACGGGTCTTTTTTTATATATACATTCAGGCAAAATAAAACTATTCTAGATTAAAGATCGTCAAAAAAAAAATAAAGAGCACATGTAAACAAACCAGCTTGATGGTGGATACCGTAAACCCGGGCATATACACGCACAGAAAAACCGTTTAGAAATTTCCAGAAGGTTTAGCACAGCACGATTACAAGTCGTTTTACAACAAATGAACTCACACAGCTGCTATTAGTGAATATAAAACTTACCATCAATCAAATCAAAATATATAAACGTTTAATTGGTTGTATTCCTTCGGCGAAAAACCGAACACAACCGCACTCAAACGTACCACAGCCTCCAGAGTCCCGGTTCCAGGAAGTGACGTCACACACACACGCGAGGGAAAAAAAAATGAAGCAAACCGTGTCACGTGCGAACTACGCCCCCTGTTTGTGTGGGGTGAAAAGGCAGGAGGGAGAAAACATGGCTGTTGGACAACAGCTCTACAGAGGAGCTTATATAACCAAAAGTATGTGGACACCAGAGCCTTTCTCCAAATAAATACCTGTATAGAATGTCTTTGTATTCTTATTGTTATGCATTCCCTTCATGCATCTGTGCACAAACCAGGCTCCACACGCCCTGACCGCAACACCGCCTAAATAAACTGGGATGCAAACTGCATCCCAGACCTCCTGACCCAACAACAGTACCTGATCTCACTGATCCTCTTGGCTTTGAAATCTCAGTAATGATCTTCACCTTCGCCAAGTGTCAGCTGAGAGAGGCTCCTTGGGGTCAGCACGTCCGCATCACAGCAAAAAGGTCCTGTGTTCGAGTTCCGGGCTCACTGACGGCGTCTCTGTGTGAAGGTTGCATGTTCTTCCCGTGCTTCTGTGGGTTTCCTCTGGATACCCCGGTTTCCTCCCACAGTCCGAAGGCATGCACATTAGGCTAATTGGCTGTTCCGATTTTGCCCTAGGTGTAAGTGTGTATGGTTGTGTAGGTGTTGCCCTGCAATGGTCTTGGGAGCTGTTCAGGGCACTCGTGATTTAAGGTTGCCCCACATGAATAGAAATCACAAGGTGCGAGAGCAGGGGAATGGGACGGCCACCCACCATCACCATGCAACAAGATCACCCCATCCAGAAACATTTCCCTCGGCACTTCCGCTGATCTCCGAGTTGCATGTGCATTGTTGCTGAAATCACACATCGAGTTCTTCAAGCTCAAGGTGTTCAAGTTGGGGTTGGGCTACCAACAGACCATAACACCGCCTCTCTTACCTCAGTTTGATGTGTGCAAATAAGAATTTGATTATCTTTAACATGCTTTTATTTACTTTTGAAATAGGGGAAGTATTTTGGGTCGCCCTGTATAGACCAGATAAAATGTAACGTAGCTGGCAAGTGTCATAAATGTAGATAAAAAGCTTATACAGAATGTTTCAGAAGATAATGCACCTATATGAGACATGGTTGCAGCAGAAATTGGTTCAGTGACTTGGCAAGCTACAACATGACAAGCTTGGCGTTGTTAACAGTATGAAATTTAACGCTTTCCTGTTATCATCATGGAAGCAGATCTGTTGGAGATGAGTGTACTCATGAGGAGGTGAGAGAGCTGGGCAGACTAAATGACTAAAGTGCTGCCACATCGCTCTCTAGAGACGAAGCCATGGCTAATTTCCACTGCACCACTTTCAGCAGGCAAACAAACAGCATTGTGGGAAACTGTGTAGGAAATGTATGAAACTCTTACTCTCGTTTGCCGAACCGCTCAACCCTTCTAGGATCACGGGAAGGCTGGAGCCCATCCCAGCCGACACTGAGCGACCTTGCCAGACCATTGCAGGGCCAACACACACAACCATTCAGACCCACATCCACACTTAGGGGCAATTTGGAACAGCCAATCAGTCTAATGTGCATGTTTTTGTACTGTGAGAGGAAATCGGGGTACCTGGCGTAAACCCACAAGCACAAGCAGAACGTGCTAACTCCACACAGAAACACCCGAGCCTGGGACCTTAAAGCCGTGCCAGCCACGACACTATGCTTGCAGCCATGTTCAAAATTCTGTTAACCAAAATTTTAAATCTGACTTGTTTAACTTTAATGCATTCTTTCAGAGCTCTTATTTAACAATTATTCAAAGTTAATATCAGTGAATAGTTACTGAGACAAAACACAGAGGGAATTATTCAGCAATGTCCACCAAACTGGAGGCAAATTTTGGTTTTAATTTATGCTACACAGAGACACAGGAAAAACAAACTAAAATTAGATTTTTATGGTTTACTTTCATAGCCTTACAATGATCACACACGCTCCATTACAGTAGCTTTTAAAACTCATTCAAAGTTTGAATAAAAGTTTCCAAAAAAATGTTTAAAAATGTGAGGGCCATATTGTGTAGCTTTCTTGGTATTTTACGGGACAGAATTTTGTTAAATTTCTACGATTTTGGAATCACTGACTAACAAATCGTGAGATTTTCTCCATCGTTTTGATTTAGGCATTATCCCAAATTTGTGAGGTGGATAATAAGCAATTATTTAATAAGGTGAAGGGATATGGAAAATTATTCCAGTAGAGAGATTACTATGAAATAAGACCTGCCAAGGCTTGAATAATTTTTCATATCATACAAGAGCCTAATTCTATAATTGTTCCAATCGCAACTTTACCAGATTGTTAAGAGCAGGACACCTCTAGTCGTTTCTTGCTAGGTTTCTCTGGGAGCCTGGGTGGGGGGGCATAGATTACAAAAAAATAAAAAATAGGCTACACCATACTGACAGCGCTGCTGGTGGGGGGTCTTTGCTACTCACTCTCGGATATGGCTAACAACAGCAAAAATACTGAGAAACGTTTTGACAGCTTAGGGCTACAGTGCTTCGCTGTAAATTGAACTGATTTACTAACCAAGATGGCAGACAGATGGACCCATTTGGCACAGCTTAAGCCTATTTATCTTATATGTGACCCAGTCTGGCAAAATGAGTCACAGTGACCAAAAATTCAAAATTGAGTTTGCCATACCATTTAAAAGAGGAGACTCTAAGCTTTAAAATGGTATGGCTAA
>JAQMYF010000022.1:35731327-35743611 GCA_030014195.1 Neosilurus mollespiculum | reverse complement strand
CACACACACACTCAAACCCAGGATCTCTCGATCATGAGGCCAGCCCCCTAACCGCTACGCCACCAGCCCGCAACCCCCCCCCACACACACACACATATATATATATATATATATATATGAAATTTTTATGCATGGGCTCACACGAGCCCATAATTGGCTTACATTACTGTGTAATGGGAAAAATTACAACTGATAACCCTGAAACGGATAGCCTGAGGTAAATAATTGTTATGTATCCCAAGGGTGGCATGATGACGTAATGGTTAGCATGTCCACCTCACAGCAAGAAGGTCCAGGGTTCGATTCCCTGGCTCGGGCGTTTGTGGAGTTTGCATGTTCTCCCCAGACATTGCATGAGTTTCCTCTGAGTATTCCAGTTTCTTTCCACAGTCGAAAGACATGCACATTATGCTAACTGGCTTTTCCAATTTGCCCCTAGGTGTGTGAGTGAGACTGAGTGTGAATGGTTGTGTGTGTGTACACCGACTTCACCCAGTGTCGGCGGAGAGTGCCTCCACGACCCAAGTAGGATCAAGCGGTTCAGCATATGAGTGAGGGAGATGAGAAATGGACCTATCAGGTTGTGCAATTCCAGTGTGTACATACTAATTCATATTATTTTACCACTGAGAATCATTGTCTGCACTGAAGCTCACACCAACTCCATCAACTAAAATTAAACATCAACCGAACAAAGGGTTCAAGAAACTCAAACATACTATATGTAATAGCTTTTCATTGCTAAAAATGTAATAAACACACTTTTTAATTTACATATTCTTCATGTGATTGTTTTATTTCAGATTCTTTCTGTGATGGTGGGAATGTTGAAATGTGCTCAAAGCATCAATACAAACCCAAAACCTTTGCGTCCGGACATATTAACCTTTCACATGACCATACATTTACCATTATAAAAACACGGTAATAAACTATGCTTATAACTGGCAAAGACACAGACTGACGCTACGCTCCTGACAGACTTCAGGTACACATTAGCCAGTTCACAGACGTAACACAGTATTTGACTACTTATTGAATACCTTAAAGTAAATACCCCGAATCCCAGATTTCTGCAAGATGTAACTTGTAGGGTTAAAAAAAATCATAAACAGTCGTCTTGGATGGGGGAAAAAAAACTACTAACAACCCTGTAATGTAGGCACAGGATCAAAGAATACTGAAAGGGTTGGTGGGGGTTTGCACATAATGTTTTGATAAATACATTACATTTCTGCAAACACACTACAGGAGTATGCAGTATAACTTAAACAGCTCTAAATAAAATACATAAATTGGAAAGTATGCAAAAAAAAAGTCACTTAAGGCCAAATAAACCATACCGCAAAACAGCTGTGGTGTAATAAAGGTGTCATTCATGAAAATACGTAATAAACAGTAATACATTACGTTCAGTGAAGGATGACAAGTTAAAATTTTTGACTAAACCACATACAAACTGAAGAAAAATGGGGGTACAAAAGATTTTGCTAACATGACTGGTTCTTTGAAAACTGATCTACGTTAACACTATACATACTTTTTGCATTGTTTGAAGTATATGTTTTATCCATGTCCTGTTGCTTTCAAGCCATTTCTTTAGCCTCATTACTTTGATTAAGCTCCTCCCCTTCATTCACGTTCACGATTTCTTCGGGTTCCTGTATCCCTATTTCTGTGGACGGCTTCTCCGGTTCTATTTCAGGGATGAACAGGTTGTGCTTCACCTTCATCAACTCCATCATGTTGAAACCTAACAGAACCGTGGCCTTGTTTCGCTGCAGGTGCTTCATACACCTGGTACGTTTGGAGCCAAACTGGCAGGCGACGTCAGTTTTGTTCAGCAGCAACCTGTTGCTCAGGGCGAAGATCTCCTTCTTGAGTGGGTATGGTTGTATGTTGAAGTACTTGTTCACGAATTCCCTCCGGGTATCAAAAGAGCGGAACTCCATTCCAGCAGGATCCAGAGCAAACTGCACAGAAGGATCATTCAGCACTTCGATTGAAGTATTATGTAAACCAGCTAACCTCTCTTTCTCTAGCTTTCTTTTTCTGGCTAATCTGGCTTCTCGCTCTTTCTTATTCGCCTCTATGGCTTCCTTCACAGCCAGCTCCAACCGCAACTTGCTTTGCATTTCTGCATCTGTTA
Source organism: Neosilurus mollespiculum (assembly GCA_030014195.1). Taxonomy (NCBI): domain Eukaryota; kingdom Metazoa; phylum Chordata; class Actinopteri; order Siluriformes; family Plotosidae; genus Neosilurus; species Neosilurus mollespiculum. The sequence goes on along the minus strand of JAQMYF010000022.1, from coordinate 35,741,462 downwards.
CGTGGGATTGAGGTGGTGGAACCGATGCTTGGACTTGTCCTGCGACTGGAGCTGTTGTCGGTCTTGGGGTTGCTGGGAATGAGATTAAGCCTTGGCTTACTCTGGGGCCAATGGATAGTACAGAATTTATCCTTTCAGCATCTTTGAGGGTTTTGGGTGCCGAACGACATCTGGATAAATGGACACTGATTGCTTTGACAGTTGTTTTGCCAGTGTATACCCCACCACAGTAGACGCACTTGTATGCTGGCATTTTAAGAATGGCATGGACAGTAGGCACAATGTAATGCTTTTCTTTAAGGTGCATCTGGTAGCACTCCATATTCAGCAGCTTCTCAGAACAGAAGATGCAGTCTAAGCTGTCCGGTTTAGGCATGGGCATTTTGCAAACAGTCTGTGGATTCATAGGCGACATCTTCAAAAAGATCAGATCAAGTGAATTTGTTACTAGGGCCAAGTTAAGCTCTTTCTCTCCCATCATCTCTTTTGGTGCTGTGCTGTTAATGTCAAAATAGGGGAACAGGAGGTGGCCAGTCTCGTCAGTGTAAAGACGATACTCCCGTCTCATGAAGTCACAGTTGGCCTTTTGGGTTGGATTGTGCTCAACTTGAATATGTGCAACCAGCTGTTTGATGGAATAGAACATCCCAGGACAAAACAAGCAATTCAAACCATGAACCAGATGTTCAAAAATACCCTTTTCGGACAACAAGATTTTACACATCAGGCATTTCACTGTCTTGTCAGGCATTTTCTTCAAAAAAGGTGCTCGGGCAGCCAGGCCTAGCTTCGACTTCTTGGAGGAGTCTTTATGGACCTCCACATGGGAGTCATATACATTGGATGGAAAAAGCTCATTGCAAATGGGGCAAGTGACCCATTTCTTTGTCTGCTTGGAATCTTGGGAGTTTTGCTGATGTATGCCATTGTTGTGGGACACTGGCAACGGTGCCTTGCTGACTACTTGGACATTGTTTGCCTGGACAGACAAAACTTGTAATGGTGTGAGAGTATATGTAGGCAGCCCATCGACTTTGTTGCCTGTGGGGATCAGATGACTCAGTAGGGACTGGGAAGTAAGCATGGTACCTCTAGGGGTAGGCTGATTCAAGGGGAACCTTGGAGCAACAAGCATTGGCTGTGGTGGTGGGCCCCTTACAGCTGGGACATTAAACTGTACCCCAGGTGGAAGCAGAACTTGACGGGATGGAGGAAGAAGAGGAGTTGGGACTCCAACCCTGACTGGCTGTGGGTGTGGAATAACTGGCTGGAGCGTTGGGGCAGGAGCTGTTCCTCCAACACTCGGCAGGGTTGCAGCGACAGTTCTTTGAGCTTGAACATTCTGAATAGTCAGTGGCTGACCAGGTTGCAGCAAACCTTTTGCCTCAGCACTTGCAAGCTGAACCAAGGCTGAGGCTTGAACAGGAAGAACCGTGGTGTTAGGGGGAGGGAGTAATCTAGGTCCACCATTAGCCAGTGGTAAAACCGTGCCAGGAGTTGGTGCCGGAGTCATTAAAGGTTGGCTAGGTGGCCCTGCAATAACAGGACTAACTTGGATCTTTGGTGCTAGAGTTGGAGCCGGCTTCTTAACATCAGTCTCAAAAATGAGAGAGTTTATGTGCAAATCCAATTCCCGGTGCTTATCAGAAGTCAGTATGTGATACAGCAAGTGCTCAGATGTGTCTGCATTCGCACCACAGACCTTACAATAAAATTTCCTGTACATCTGACCAAGCGCCTTCAATTCCGTGTCTGCTCTTTGTCCAGCGAAGCGATTCAACAGTACAGTGTAATGATTAATGAGAACATGCTTTCTCATGCTGTACAAGAGATCATCACGAACAGGGCATTTTCGACACTGAAACATATGACCGCTTAAAGCTTTAGCAGCCAGGGGTGTCACCGTGTCAGATTCTGGCTTCTGCTTTTCAAAATGGAACAGTTTGTAGTGCTTGGAAATGGCTTTCGGGTGGCTGATAAACGGGCAGGAGGAGCAGGCAGACAGGCTGCAGGCTGACTGCTCATCATCATGGTAGCGATGAACATGAGCCCTGAAGGAATACCAGGATCGTGTTGAAAATTTACACAAGGAGCAGCACAGTCCGCGGGTACGATAGGACCACTGGAGGGAAAAGAGGAGGAAAAGCACAAATTTTAGAAGTCTGGATGCGGTCACAATATACTCAATGTCCAAAACCAAACAGGTTACAAACAACTCCAAGCAAGTAGAGGTATCCATATAACTATTATTATTAGAGTCAGACTCAGTGAACATCAGTTTTGCAATACTTTATGACAAATTTTTTTTGTATGTACGTATCTGCATACAACCACATTGTGTATCATTAACACAATTCCGTCCAGCCAGAATATGAACGTGATTAAGATAGCAAAGATAAACACCTGTAAGCTTTATATTGCGGCATAATTACAATCAGGAGAGTCAAGCCGGTCAAATATCATGGTGCAATTTGATTTTCGGAGCTTACAATACGTCAGACAACCATACGTACAGCATGAAGTAATTTTACATACTCGGTATGGTGATTTTTAACAAAATTACACAGAGGAACCTCGATTTTCAAATGACTCCCTTTTCGAACAAATCGGTTCACAAACAAAATTTCGATTAGATTTGAAAATTTTATAGTTTCAATCAATAAGTCACTATGGGACCTGGGAAATGTATTGAAAGTGTAAAGGCAAAAAGGAAAGTATGAGAAAGAAGAAAGAAATCATATGAAAGTATGAAAATGGCGTTGGTGTCTGGTGAAGGAAACTTTCTTTCTTATTTAAAACTTTATTCTTTATTCAGTTGGTATGTCATATTATAATACGATTGTGGAGTGAGGAGGAGGTCAGGAACAGATTCATCCATTATACAGTGTTTCTTATGGGAAAATATGTTGCAGTTTACAAACAAATTGGTTTTAGTATAACATTCAAGAACGAATTACGTTCCACTGAGGTTCCACTGTAAATTATTATTTTGTGAAACATTAAACACATACTCTTTATCTAAAAAAAATGCATACAATGCGTAATCTAGTTAATCAAACATGCATGGGTGTGATGGTCATATCCATAAACGTGTGGCCATTCATAGCATATGTTGCTGAGCCATGACCTGACCAATGGCGATTATGCACTCTGATCAAGGCTAAAGTCGGACCAACAGAATACACTTCACCCTCGATTTAGGCTGTCTGGAAACCTTAAAAGTCTGGCAGTCGCTAATGTCCAGGGTCCCTACCCTTTTCCGGACATTTACCATAACCTGTCCGGCAAACGCCATTATTATCAGCAGTCCCGGACTTTTACACACTCATCCAACACTCAATACACAATATTGTGTTTCCACAAGCTTAAGGAGCGGATCAGCACATTCTTTTATCACATTCATTTTAAATGTGGGTTCCGGCTCGTCGTCATTGTCCTCACTTTCACTTAGCTCTCCCGTCACTGATGCCACTATCTGTTCATTGGACATTTCATGCCCCTCTACTGCTTCATTTTCGTCCATCCAGTCGGACGGGAATGGGCCGGACAGAAGGGAGGTTCGAAAATAAGACTTCCATCATCGATTCCCGGACTTGTATGAGCATTTTTCCAGCAATACCAAATAATGTCCAGTGCCAGATTTTGTACGGGAAATCCAAAATCCTGGAAATAGGTGTACGGGAAATCGAGGGTGAAGTGTATTAGAATGAGCAACTTTTTTTTGGCTAGGCAGTGTACGCTAGCCAATCAGCTACATATGTTTGAACCCATTCAGAGAAATGCATGCATAACATACGCACAAGAAAATGTACTTCTCATCACCATTCTTATTTTAATTTACCAAAACTTTCATAACGTGAATCTGCCTAATTATTGAGCAGAGTAAGCAAATCATGGAGGAATTAGAATACAGTTTGTAAACTACTGAAAATTTATAGATTCACCTTTTTCTTCCACTTGCCGTTAAATCCGTCTGATAGATCGTTCCATTCAGTAGCATCAAAAACGCTGTCTCCTGGATCAAACTCCTGAAGACTCTGAGAAAGGAAAATGGGAAAGATTTTCAGTCAGTCAGAGAATAATGTACACGTATATTAAACAAAGAGACTAACATTACCAGTGGAGACCATCCATGCAGTCATTCCCATGCTAGTTACAAATAAAAAGCCATCTTGTAACATTGCCTTTGTATAAATTCCCAATAAAAGCTGTGTACAATTTAACCACTGGATATTAACAATCTGACAGAGGTTTACATGGCGTTTCCTGCAGTGTCTTCCCACCTAAAACATGCCAGTAGGTGGACTAGCTTTACAGAATTTCCACTAGATGTGAATGAGTGTGTGCGCTGTACCCTGAAATGGACTAGCGTCCCATTTCGAGTGTATTCCATCTCAAGCTCATTGTTTCCAGGGCAGGCTTTGGATTGACCACAATCCGGAAAACTGATGGTCAGTCCTAAGTTGCCATTCCATAAATGACCTAAAACTGCCTTGTAGTGCCACCCAGGAGGTATGGAAAGACGTATCTCTCTTCACACAGTTTTTATGTTCATGTTGCTTCCCAAAACACACAAATAGCCGGTCTGTGACTTGCCAGTTGGTGACCACAGTGGTACATGTAATACCTCTGGCAAGAAACACTTTTGAATAAGTTTATCTATAATGTGCCATCTGAACCGGAGTCCCAATGCAGATACTGTGCGCAGACCAATAAAAACTTATCTGACCACAGTACTGGTCACAGAGATCAAAGCTATTCCACACACACACACCCTTTGGAAGTCTAAACAATACTCAGTACGCTCAGTGATCTGTTATCAAGCTCCAGCAGTTTAGAAGTGAAAATTAGCCCACTGTTAACCACATGTGTTCATGTGCTGCTGAGATGTCTGAACACACCATGGTCTGACACCACGTGAGTGCTCAGGACAGGTGTGCCTATGTGTTAACTCCATCCTGCTGCTGTTGTAGTGGTCTCAGAAATTCAATACTGTATGAACAGTGTGATAAACAAAAGGTTCAAAAGTCCAGATCATGTCTCAGACAGAAATGGCCAAAAGATCTAGTGCTCCCAGTGCCCACCACTGTGTGGTGTCTATGCCAGGCAACAAACCATCTCCACTTCTAAGGCTACCACTGATTGGAGTCGTTAGCAGAGGCAATCATTTCCCTAGTGGGATTAATACAGTATAGCAAAGTAAAATATAGTTCTTCATTATGCTGTTGCGTTGCAGCCAAGAGCCCTTAAAATAGGTTTATGCACTCTGGAACAGAAATGTGTACTCATTTTTTTCTAAGAGACTGAGGGATGCTCTTGTGCATATGCAAACTCTTCTACTTTGACACCGATTGTGTTCAGACAGCAAGTAGCACCAGGAACAAGATATCAAGTTGTTCCAGAATAAAGCGTTTTTTTACACAGGCGGTTGCACCAGAGCAGCCTTTTATCGGCTACCTGCTGTATACCTGCACAAGGTCATAAAATAATCCAAACTCTGGCTGGGTGTTCAAGTTTCCTTTTCCAAATCCACATGTTTTTAAACATGATTGACACTGTATGAGTCGTGACAATCAGGTTACAATTACTACAAACTAAGGTGTGTCGATTTCGAGGGAAGGTTAAAACCACTATGTGGTGTCACGACTGACAAATCCTGATTTCCAGCCTGGCTTGTTTAAGGGTGGGTTTAGAAAATGAGGTAATAGTGCTACAGGAATTAATAGACCAAAGTACTTGTTTTATAATAATACAGTAATTACATTTGAACAAATTATTGAGTAGTATGCCAACCCACAAGCAGGACTTCTTTTGTTATTTGCGGATAAGGCATTGTATAAATTGTTCAGCCTGATGTTAATCGAAACCCTGAATGAAGTCCATTATTCTATTTGCTGAGCCAGGAATTTAAGGTCACATGGGAGAGGGATCCATTTGTAACAATCTGGAGGCACAGTGCAGTACTGCCCCAGGATTATTCGATCCTTCTCTCTAACCCATTTTTCTCACAAGCATGTCAGAAATAAATCGGTATTCAAACTCATGAACTTTGGTCCTGGTCTAATGTGTTAACTCAAATTAAAAAAAAATTATTATTATTCTAATAAAATTAAAACTGGAGATGGGGCAAGTGACCCTCACTCTGGCCACCCAAGTAGATATGTATAATAATATTAAAGAGGCACATTTTAGTGCAGTGATGTAATGAAAAAGTAAAAGAAACTTTTAAATGCTGACTGAGAGCGCTGTTTGATTTAGTTCCACTGGAGTGCCTTCATGTACGTAACACAATTCAGCCAAAACATTAAAACCGTCTGCCTATTAGTGTCCAAGTCCTACTTGTGTCACCAAAACAACTCTAACCCATCAAAGCCTGGAGTCCAGAAGATCTTGGTGGGTGTGCTGTCGTATCTGGCACCAAGCATTTCACAGCACATCCTCTAATGTTGCAAGGTAAAAACATCCATGGTTTGGACTTGTTTGTCCAGCACATCCCACAGATGGGGAACTTGCAGGCCAATTTTCCTCACACCTTTTGCAGTATGGCAGGGTGCATTGTTCTACTGAAAGATACTACTGTTGTTAGGGAACACCACTGCCATAAAAGAGTGTACTTAGTCTTCAACAATGTTTAGGTAGATAGTATGTGCCAACTGACCTTTAGAACCCATGTTTTCCTAGCAGAACACTGCCCAGAACATCACACTGCCTCCAATAGACTGCAGTCAAGATACGGCCCATCCTGTTGCCATCTTTTCTCCACGAACGCGATTCACATGCACCCAGCTGTCCATATGACTATGATCAGTGATTGTGTGACTGGATCAGAACACATGTGCTACCCTTCGCTCCACATGCGTCAGTAATGTGTAGTTCACTGCTTGTACTTCCTTGTACCACTTATGGTACCTGCGGACCACAGCGTACCCAGAACACCCTACAAGACCTGTAGTTTTGGAGATATACTGACCCAGTCAGTCTAGCCATGCTACTTTGGCCCATGTCAAAATCACTTAAGCTTGCTTAATTTTTCTGTTTCCGACACATCAACTCCAAGAATTAATACTTCTCTTTCTTTATAAATGCCACTGTAACGGGATAATAAACTTACACTGAATGAGGTGTGAAGCATGACATGGAGAATTATTCAGATTGAGAGATCTAAATAATTCCTCATATCATACAAAAGATGAAGTCTACAATTGTTTTAGTATTCATTCAAAAATGATTTTTTTTATATACTGTATTAGTTCCACAAAGGAAATTTTGGCTCTGCATTTAACACATTCAAAGTGAGTGCACATACATGTAAACGGTGAACACACACACACACACTCGGAGCAGTGGGCTGCCACACACTGCGGCGCCTGGAGAGCAATTGAAGGTTAGTTGCCTTGCTCAAGGGCACTTCTGCCATAAGGGAAGGTGCTGCTCAATCTCCCACTGCCACACACTTTTCCTGCTGGTTCAGGATTCAAACCAACAACCATCATCATCTTCATTATCACCGGCTTGATCCGGGATCGGGTTGCGGGGGCAGCAGCCTAAGCAGTGAGGTCCAGAAATACCTCTCTCCAGCCATTTCCTCCAGCTCAAGGCGTTCCCAGACCAGCCGAGAGACATAGTCCCTCCAGCGTGTTCTGGGTCAACTCCGGGGGTCTCTTCTCGGTTGGACATGCCCGAAACACCACACCAGGGAGGCGTTCGGGAGGCATTCTAATCAGATGCCTGAGCCACCTCAACTGGCTTCTCTCAATGTGGAGAAGCAGCGGTTCTACTCTGAGCTCCTTCCGGATGGTTGTGCTTCTCACCCTATCTCTGAGTGAGAGCCAGCCAACCAACCATCTGAACCAGCAATCTTTAGGTCCCAAACCCGTTTCTCTAACCATTACACCATGGCTGCCCCCATGCCCCCATTTGAAGTCCAGAAGAAAGCACATCGTAGCCAATGTGACTCAGATAGACATGCTGTATGCTCTATCCATGCTAACACTATTTCCAATTCATTCTAGACAAATTCTGCAAAAAGATGGAACTAAAGTTTTTAAATTTTTTCTGAGATAAGGCAGTGTGGACACGACTAGGTGTATTATTGCCCTCCGGAGGATGAATCCGGAGGATTCATTCATTCAAGAACATAATATTCATTCATTCATTTTCTGAACCACTTAATCCTTAGGGTCACAGGGAGGCTGGCGACCATCTCAGCCGACTCTGGGCAAGGGCAGAGTGCACCCTGGACAGCTCAAGAACATAATATTCTCATATATAACTTTGATTCATGTAGGAACTGTAAAACTACTTTTGCCAACAACCTAAAAAAGATTTTATTGAGAAGGATTGAACTACCAGGTCTGACAATATTTTCCTTTGTGTGTTATTCCTCTAGCCTTGGAAGCCAATTTCTCGGTAAGAGGAGGAACATAGATAGCAAATAAGATAGACAGGCTACAGGCTACTGACAGCGCTGTTGGGTGACAAATTTTTTGGACTTTTTTTTTTGCCAAAAACTAATTAAACTTTGGCATTTGCAACTAAACCAAAATTTGTCTGTCCAGCAAACAACATCAGAACTTCTGTACTGTCACCTGTTTGGAAGCTACAAATAAGCAGCTTCCAAACAGTACAACAGGAATTTATGAGTTGAAATTCCACCAAGCTTCTTTTCTTTGAAGGAAACTCAGTAGCTGACTTGCAAAAGCACATGTCTACAGGGGTGCCTAAACTTCTAAATCTTTTAAAGTTTAGAATGAATCCACCATAATCATCAATCTTAATAATGTATGTTTTCTTAATATTTTAATTCATGCAGTATTCTAGTGCAGAAGGAAACCACTCTAGAAGTCTGAAGCATTGTGATGTAATAATAAATTCCTTAAAGCAGTAAGTCTTGCCACTCCGCAGCCAACTTGGTAACATGCCCAGCCAGGCATTTAGTACAGGTTAAGAGGACCAGGCCTCAATCTAAATGAATGGGAAGGGAGCCATAACTGCACTTACAACAGCCACCAGGGCACAAAAACTGCACAAAAAATGTGCATCTATGTCACAACAACAACATGATTTGCATGATTTTCCCAAACGTTCAGCAGATGACTGGTTTTAAATTGGGAGGCGGGGCGGGAGGGGGGTTCCGTACACCCTGCTATTACGGAATCATTGAATGGATTGTCTAGTCTCTTAAATCGTCTCTGGTTGTACTCACCTCAGTCAAGCTTAAGCACTCTTCAAGCCCGAATTCACTCAAAATGTTTTTCACTTTCCTTCTTGTCCTTCGGATTTTCTCCAGTCCTCGAACGGGAAACTGGTACATGGTGCTTTCACCCTGAGGAACAACACAAACGTTAGAAAACAATCTGACCATAAAGTGTAAAGCTTGTTTTCACAATAACAAGACCTTAAAATTAAGACAACGTAGTGTCATGTACTTCCCCAAGAATTTTTTTCTCGACCTACAAGTCAACAAACCATGATGAAAACAAACGGCATGGGCTGTTGTGCAAGAGCATGACGAAGACAGCACGGCTTCTCTTAAAACGTTTCCATGCACTCTGCAAAATATAAAACTCCAACCCAAATGAAGCTTTAATAAAAATAAAGATGGAAAGATAACTGTGCTAATGTGAAATGAGACCTAAACAAGAGGGAACAGGACTGGTGTAAAAGTGAACGTGAGCCATTTATTTACCTGTATTAGGAAATCACCAAGTCCTTATCTACTTATTATTAACTGGTGTTACATTCATCTCAGCTGCTCTCACACAAGCAAAGGGAGCCAGTTGCGCCCATTGTCCTTTGTGTATGCACGGTCACTCTCAAACCCGTGGCAAGTCGGAAGCTAGAGGGACAACACGCAAGCATGCATGCTAGTGATGGGAAGTCCGATTGTTTTAACTAACTTGATTCTTTCAGTTCATCTGACTGTAGAGAATCGATTCATATCGATTCATCTGATTCACCAATTTATTTAAAAAAGAAATAAATAAACACAGGCGGCACGGTGGCGCAGTGGTTAGCACATCCGCCTCACAGCAAGAAGGTCCTGGGTTCGATTTCCATCTCGGGCGTTTCTGTGTGGAGTTTGCATGTTCTCCCTGTGCTTGCGTGGGTTTCCTCCGGGTACTCCGGTTTCCTC
>JAQMYF010000022.1:35698360-35715860 GCA_030014195.1 Neosilurus mollespiculum | reverse complement strand
TGAGACAGCAGACCAATCAGATCACGCCGTTTCTGTGTAGTAAATACTAATATATTTAGTTGATTGCAAATTATTATTGTTGCTTAGTAAGAAAAAAAGAAACAAAATAATTTTTTTATTTAACAAAAGGAATACCTAAAAAAGTTAGTTTTTTTAATTTTTATAAAATTTTCAGTCATGTATATAAAAAGATCAAAGCTAAAGGCTCTCCAAGGAAATATTATAGTGTGCCACTTTTTTTCTTTTTGGGCCGGGCAATGTATATCTCATAGGGACATCAACTCGTGAATTCAACGGAATTATGAAATGGTGTGAATTGTTACACATTTATTACTTACTTACTACTGCTAATTTTAGCAGGAAGTCTGTATCTACTGTATATCCAGACTTATGTGCTATGAATTCAAAGCAATATTCGGGTGTGTATTTGACTCCTATCAGGCTGAGACACACTTAGTATTCCCGAGATCAGCGTCTGTAGATCAGCTGAGACGAGTGCGAGAGACGATAGCTGCTGAGAGAGACCAGAGACTTGGAGCGGACCAGCGTGCATCTTGCTCAAGCACTTCTACCCCCTCTTCCTCTCCTGCTCCGACCCCGACTGCAGTGTCAGAACCTCAGCGCCCCATAGCACCTCCCCCGTCTGTGGTAAGAATCTTTCATTTGTGGGCACAAGCAGATAGTTTACATTTTTCTCTGTGATCAGCTTCACGAAGCTCATTTCTGTGTAAGAGCTGAGCTGTCTTTCTAGTTAAGTATGTTTTCTGAGTTAAGTTGAAGATATTTATTAATTGAGGCTGATAGCTAAGTCTAGGGTTTTTTTTTCATGTTACAGTTGGGTGGCAAATCCTTTCTGGGGACACTGCAGTCAAATTCTAAGCGCGTGATGGTGTACGAGAATCCTGAACTTCAAAACAAAGCACTGAGATGTATACCTCACGAGCAGCTCCGTTCCAGAGCTAAAGAGCGGCTGAACATGGCCACAGAAGCAGATCCGGGTAAGAGCTAGTCTGGAAAGAGTCGGAGAGATTGATAAAGCTTGATATTATAGTGAATCAGGCTCTGTTTCTATATTTAGAGTCTAATCTTGCGGAGGAGGACATGCTGGTGCTGGAGCTGTTACAGTGGTTTAAGCAGGATTTCTTCTCCTGGGTGAACAACCTGCCGTGTAGCCGGTGCGGGGGAAATACAAACTTCTCCGGTTCCCTCCCACCCTCGACAGATGACCTGTGCTGGGACGCTGGACATGTTGAGAACCACTTCTGCAAAGCCTGCAACTTCGGCACCAGATTCCCAAGGTACTGTCTTAACAACAAAAAGAAACAACCCCTACATCAATTTTTTTTATAAGGTATGTTCCCATCTGGATGTTCTGCAGATGCGGATTTAAGTGGAAGGAAATGTGTCTAAGTGTGTGAGATTTTAAGCGTGGTGCTCTGGGAAAACATAATGGATCTCGTTTTTGCAGAATTTCAGAAAATGTCGTCCCAAATTTGGGTTTTCTGCCATTGACACGTTTGGATACTGATCAGAAAGTCAGTGGGTCAAGCTGCGTCTGTTGGGGACTTGAGCAAGGCCCTTAACCTTGCTCAAGGGTCAAAGGGGAAAAAAAGCTCCAACCCTGCAAGATTTATGCACTTCTTCTAGTTAGTGTGCTTATAGTATGGAAGAAGTATTGCCTGAGTATTCGGATGCAGCCATTATATCAATTTCCCTTTCTTTCTATTTAGATATAATAACCCGGAGAAACTGCTTGAGACCAGGAGGGGGCGCTGTGGGGAGTGGGCGAACTGCTTCACTCTGTGCTGCAGAGCATTGGGGTTGGAGGCCAGGTACATCTGGGACTCAACAGGTATTCTGAAATCCTTTCTCTTCTATGAGACATGACCAGATCAGAGCCTCTCTCAGTGTCTGCACGTGTGATCTAGTCGTTTTTGTTAATGTGGCGAGCAAAAAATGGCTTATTTGTGTATTTGGAGCATATGATGTTTAGTGTGTGTGTTTTTGTATGTGTGTTGTTAGACCACGTGTGGACCGAGGTGTACTCTCAGTCTCAACGTCGCTGGATGCACTGCGATCCCTGTGAAAATGCATGTGATACACCTCTGCTCTATGAAATGGGCTGGGGCAAGAAGCTTTCCTATGTCTTCGCTTTTTCAAAAGATCAGGTATAAACATCCTGTAGATCAGAGGTCTCCAACTCTGTTCTTGGAGATCTATGTTACGTTACTACTTTTTACTACTAGTGGCAACTCAGCGGCAAAGTGGTTAACATGTCTGCCTCAAAGCAAGAAGATCGTAACTTGATTCCCATAATTGGGCGTTTCTGTGTGGGGTTTGCGTGTTCTCCCTGTGCTTGCGTGGGTTTCCTCTGGGTACTCCAGTTTCCTTCCATAGGCCAAAGACATGCACGTTAGGCTACTTGGCTCTTTCAAATCGCTCCTGGGTGTGAGTGGTTGTGTGTGTTTTGGCCCTGGAATGGTCTGGAATAGATTTTATTTTATATATTATTATTTTCATTAATACCGTAATCTCCAGTGTCTAATTAGCCCGAATAGGATTAAGCGTTTCGGCAAGTGAGTGAGTTCTACTTTTATTATCATCAAAATTTTTCTCATATCTATAGTCCCACAAAATAAACTCAGGGTGTATCTATAGAATTTATCCATGAAGAACGTATATGTGTAGAGTATAACACAGTTCTGAGGTTCTCCTTAACCTTGCATTAAGTTGTTGTGTGAACACAACAAACTATGCCTTATTTGACCACAGCACACACTTATAAAGGTGAAATAACTACAGACTTCTCTAGGTCCCATAGAAATCACGCAGTGCACATGCATGGTGCCTCATATAACTATATATAATCAGTCCACCTTCCATATATGGTAAAGGGCTGTAGTGTACGTCTTTAGATTTTTTTGAATTTCGTGACTGAGTGCCTTTAAATTTAGGAAAATAGAGTAAAATCTGTGCTTAACTGTGAAGACCTCATAGAACGAGGAATATTTATATAATTTTATACTTCTATACCGCATTGTGTATAATTGCAGGTGGTTGATGTCACATGGCGCTACTCCTGTAAGCATCAGGATGTGCTTTCCAGACGTACACAGGTTCAGGAAACATGGCTGCTACACACCATTAATGGACTTAATGCTATGGTAAGTAACACTCAGTTACTTGAGTTCATCATTCACACAATCCCAGCACATATCCCTGAAGCTCCGCCCCCGGGAACCCTGTAGATTAAAGTGTAAATTTGTTATGGTCCGTGTGTGTGCGCAGAGGCAGCAGTCACTGAGTGCTGAGAGGAAGCAGGAGCTCCTGGAGAGGCTGCTGGTGGAGCTGGTGGAGTTCTTTTCTCCTAAGAGCCCAAAGCCAGGAGAGATGGGAGGCCGGATTTCAGGTTCTCTCGCCTGGAGAGCCGCTCGTGGGGAGACCGGTGTGGCTTCCAAAGGGGTGAGATACACTTTTATTCATTTACAGTGATGCTTAAAAGTTTGCAACCCCTCTAAGATTTTCCATGTTTTATTTAAACAATTGGGACAAAATTATTATACCCGTGTGTCATTTATTTATTGAGGAAAATATTTCTGATGTTGCATAATCAAAGATTGGTTAAAGAGGAGTAGAATGAACGTTAAAAGTGGTAATTAAATCTTTGTGGTTCTTTAGTGTGTTTGTTATAGACCTGCTTTTCATCATTTTGATAGTATCGTCAAGCTCCAAAGTGATTAATTAAAAAAAAAAAAGAAGCTGTTCTGTAGAGAGTTATGCACTAAAATTCCTCCAAACTGAACTCCAGGACTGGTTACCAGTAAAACCACTGTCACACCCTGCCATCTTCCCATTACATCCTCAAAAAATTGGGTGACTGCTGTAAGAACATGTACAACTTAGTAGGAACGCAGTTGAAACCGATAAGGGCGTGATTGAACTTTTGCACAACTTGAGTGAATGTGGTCGAGCGTGGCACGGTGGCATAGAGATTAGCATGTCTGCTTCGCTACAAGAAGGTCCTGGGTTCGAGTCCCGGGCTCAGTTTCTGTATGCAGTTTGCATGTTCTCACCATTCTTGTGTGGGTTTGCTCCTGGTACTCCGGTTTCCTCCCACAGTCCAATGACATGCACATTAGGCTAATTGGCTGTTTCAGATTGCTCATAGGTGTGAGTGTGAATGGTTTTGTGTGTGTATGTGTGTGTGTGTGTGTGTGTTGGCAATGTGATGGTCTAGTGAGCTGTTCAGGGTGTACCTCGCCTTCGTCCGGTGTCGGCTGAGATAGGCTCCCGTCTCCCCATGAGTGAAAGGACGTGGTTGAATCAGGACATAGTAAGAACTTAATAACAGTGTAATGAGGACGGCGTTGATGAAGTAACGTCGTATCTAAATTGTAGGAGGGACTTAATTGTGTTAATGTACTAGTCTGGCGAGGGCATGTTCAACGTAGATGTGGACATGGAGTACCTATTAGGACTGGACGGACACTGTGTGAACGTGGTACCTGTGTAGTGCGATCTGATTGGTCGTAGGAAGAATGCATTGGACGTGGTGCGGATGTGATAAGAGATTAGTTGGAACATGTTCTATGCAGTACGAACTTTATCTTGGGACTCTAACCGAAAATGTCAGTCGCCCTTATCCAGAGCGACTACTACTACTAATAGGGCTTGAACCCCCAACATCCTGATTAGTAACCCAGAGCCTTATCCATTGTGCCACCACTGCTAATACTACACCAGGGCTTCTGAAAACAAAGGTTCACGTCCTTTTTTTAAAATTCTGAATAAATGACTAACTACTGTATATTATTTTTGTCTTGTTTGTTAAGTAACATTCTCTTTATTCACGTTTAGGACTTGTGAGGTTGTTTCAGGTCAGATGGAGAACCGTAGCATATTTGAAAGGGTTCACATACTTCTAAGCAGCAGTGGAATACAAAGAAAAAGAGTCAGGATTGTACCCGTCTCTTGTAAGCCTGTTCACAATCGTAATTGTTTTATCAGCAGCTGGTGTAAGTTCATGCACCTTCTTTTTGTTTTTATTTCTAGAAAGGTGCCGAGTTTGTGTTTGTTCCCACTGAGGCAGAGAAGCATGCAAAAACCTTCCACCTGCAATATAATGTGGTTGAAGACTGTTACTGTAGAATGCAAAACAACCAAGAGAAGATCCAGGGCTGGGAAAAGGGAGTGTGGAAGAATGAGTGTGTGTTCAGGAAAGAAGAGCAAGACTGGCAGATGGTTAGATTGAATCTGCAGATCTTTTATTTTCACTCATTCGCATGTCTGACAGTATTCCTGATTGTTCAATAGTCATAATATTAGCCTGCGTATGAATTATTCATCTTTACCGTCTTCAGTCTTTTTCTATTGTGCTTATTATTGTGTGTGAATTTTTTATTTTTTTTTAATGTAGGTGTACCTAGCGCGAACAGAGGGCTCTTCCTCAGGCAGCCTGTGTTGGAGGATTGCGTGTGCTCCAGTGGGGATGACGATTAAATCGGTCTCAGTCAGAGCTGTCAGTCAAACCTTCCATTCCGGTGCTGTCCGCTGGAGATTACGCACGCCGCATACCGTGGTCGAGTTTCCTGGAGGTATAAAAATCCCACTGGATAAATCATTCACTGCTAAAGTGGGAGTCAGATCCGAAAAGAGTCAAAAGTTTTTGATTCCTTGCACTAGATTTAAATGGTTAAACTATTGTTCTGACGACTGATAATACCGATGTTGAAACAATATGTAAGGAATGTCAGGGTTGGTTGTTTATAGGAAAATAATTAACTGCAGGGTCATGTGACGTATATATAATCACATGACCTTGGTTGTTTTTTTTGAAAGAAACAAGTCTTTTATTCATCTTGAATTATAATATTGGCAATTTGCTGTTGATTACAGTCTTTATAATACAGAGAAAGTCATGTTGTTTTTGTTCTGTTAAAAAAATTAGTTACTGTGGGTGGCGTAGTGGTTAGTGGATAGAATGTCCACCTCACAGCAAGAAAGTCCTTGGCTCAGGGTTTGTTTTTTTTTTGTGGAGTTTACATGTTCTCCCGGGTTTCCTCCAGGTACTCTAGTTTCCTCCCATAGTGCAAAGATATGCACATTAGGCTAACTGGCTGTTTCAATTTACCCATAGGAGTGAGTGTGTGTGTGTGTGTGTGTGTGGGTGTGTGTGTGTGTGTGTGTGTGTGTGGGTGTGTGTTGGTCCTGCGGGGGTATGACGAGCTGTTGATGGGTGCACCCCGCTTTTGCCCAAAGTCGGTTGAGATAGGCTCCAGCCTCCCCCGCAACACGAGTTGTTCCATAATCAGCTCCTTTTTTTTATAAAACAAGATAGAAGCTGCAAACTCTGCCATTGTGGAAAAACTACTCACTGTTATAAAACACTGACACTGGAGATTCCTTCCATAACTCTATACTCTATTATACAGGATATGGTGTGTCACCACAGTTTCTAAATCTGAAGTTATTATCTTTGAAGGAAACGTCTTGAATTTGGCTGCGACTTACCTTTCTTTTATGCTCATCAGGCTACAAATAAATATTTTCAAGCAAAATCATCATTATATGACCTTTAATCCACTCTCCAGTTTTGAATTTGTTCGGGACCGCCATATCTTGAAAGCTTTTAAAGCATCTCGGAGTTGGGATGTTACTTGATTGCTCAGCGTCATGGCATTATCAGTAAATACTGAGAAATCCCCTCAAAATCTTTTTAGATGGCTCACATTTTGCCGTATTAGTTTTGGAAATCACAGAGGAGAAGGAGTTCAACTCAGGAAAAAAGGTCTAGGATATAAAATAAGGGATCATTTGTTACATTTGATAGAGCCAATTCATCTTCATTACAGAAAATCAAGTAAGGAGAAAATCGCCTTATAGCAAGAAGGTTCTGGGTTCATGTCCCAGGCACAGCAAGAGCACCGTTGTGTGGAGTTTGCATATTTTCACTGTGGGTTTCCTTCCACGGTCCAAATACATGCACATTAAGCTTGTGCCTGTCCCAAATTGCCCCTGGGAATAAGTGTGAATGGCTGTGTCTGTGTTGGCGATGTGATAGACTGGTGAATTGTTTGGGGTGTACTCTGCCTTTGCTCGGAGTCGGCTGACATAGGCTCCAACCTCTCCGTGACCCTAGTAAGATTAAGCAGTTCGGCGAATGAATGAATGAATGAATGTATGAATGTGAGAGTGAAGTGAAAATGGTAAGCATA
This sequence comes from Neosilurus mollespiculum, assembly GCA_030014195.1. Classification (NCBI taxonomy): domain Eukaryota; kingdom Metazoa; phylum Chordata; class Actinopteri; order Siluriformes; family Plotosidae; genus Neosilurus; species Neosilurus mollespiculum. The sequence continues at coordinate 35,708,646 of JAQMYF010000022.1, read as the reverse complement.
CATCTTTTATAAAGTAACTTGACCTCGTTAAATATCAGTCGAGAACACTTCTATTCTACTGTGTATGATATCATTAAACGGTATCACTGCTTGGTTTCGCAGATGGTAAAATGCACTCACCGACAGGCCTCACAGGGTCGACAGAAGTGGTAGTCGAAGCCGAACTGAGTGGAGACGACGGAGAGACGGCGTGGCAACATGCCCAGCTGTTCAGACAGAGTCTGAAGGACACGGAGTTGTCTTCGTTCGAGGTTCTTGTGGAAATGGAGGAGGCTTGATAAGAGTGTAGTGGCCTTTGACCAAATGTTGAAAAGACTTGAAGCACAGTCTCACTTTTCAGATGATCTTCTTTTCATTAGAAAAGAAAATAATTGAATATAATGTCTATAAGGGATGGAAAAGCACTCTTTACATTTTTCCACCCACTTTGTGTTTTAATTAGGGATACATGGATACAATGTTTTCTCCTATTAATCCAGATACTGTATGGGAACTCCTGCTGGCAGTATTCTGTATCATATCACAACATCTCCAAGTTGAATCTTGTTTAGACCAATTGTGTTTGTAACAGTTATAATTACACCATTTGAAACACTTTAAGCCTTTTACTCATGTGTGCTGTAAGGTGTGGAGGGAGTAGTTTTATAATCATTTGGCAGCAGGTGTATAATAACGAATACCTCCAATGTGTGACGGTGAAACCTTTAATGATTCATTTGTAGCTGGTTTTACTGGAGGCCTTGTGACTCGTACGCTCATAAAGCCATGTAACAAAAAAGAGGGATTTTTGTCTTTCTTTTCTTTCTGAAATAATCTTTCTTTCAGTTACTTCATTAAAAAAAAACTCTTTGCAGTGTCAGAAATATTTTTTCACGTTTAGCGCTATTCACCATCTCCACCAAACTACCTCTTAATGCGCCTCTCTGTCTGCGTCTCTTATTCTCTCTGTCTGTCTATTAATGTCTCGTTCTCTCTGTGTTTGTGACTTTTGTCTCTTTGTCTCTCTAGTTGTATGTCTCTGTCTTATTTGGTGTCTGTATCTCTATTTATACTGTCTGTACCTGTCTGTCAGTCAGTGTCTTCATCTATCTGTCTCATTGTCTGTCTGTGTCTCTATTTGCGTCTGTTCTTTCGCTGTCTGTATGTGACTCTCTATTTGTCTTTTGTCTCATTGTATGTGTCTCTTGTACGTCTTTTGTCTGTGCCTCTCTATTTGTCTATCTGTCTCACTGTGTCTCTATTTGTGTCTGTTTTTTTTTGTCTTGTGTCTCATTTTCTGTATGTGTCTGTTTTTCTTGTATGTCTCTTGTCTGTCTGTCTCTCTATTTGTGTCTGTTCTTTCGCTGTCTGTATTTGACTCTATTTGTCTTGTGTCTCATTTTCTGTATGTGAATTTTGTATGTCTGTTGTCTGTCTGTGCCTCTCTACTTTGTCTATCTGTCTCACTGTCTGTCTGTGTCTCTATTTGTGTCTGTTTATTTATTGTCGGTTTCTCTATTTGTCTTGTGTCTCATTTTCTGTATGTGTCTCTCTGTCTGTTTTTTTTGTCTGTCTGTCTGTCTCTCTATTTGTCTTCCAGTGTCTCATGTTCTGTATGCATCTCTATCTGTCTGTTTTTTCATTGTCTGTGTCTCTCTATCTTCCAGTGTCTTACTGTCTGTATCTCTCTCTTGATTTGTCTTTCTGTGTCTCTTTTCTGGTTATGTCTCTTTGTATGTGCCTATCTATTTGTCTTGTGTCTCATTGTCTGTATGTGTCTCTTGTACATCTGTTTTGTCTGTCTGTGCCTCTCTATTTGTCTATCTGTCTCACTGTCTGTCTGTCTATTTTTTATTGTCTGTCTCTAGTTGTCTTGTGTCTCATTTTCTGTATGTGTCTCTCTCTCTGTTTTTCTTGTCTGTCTCTCTCTATTTGTCCTCCAGTGTCTCATGTTCTGTATGCATCTCTATCTGTCTGTTTTTTTAATTGTCTGTGTCTCTCTATCTTCCAGTGTCTCACTGTCTGTATCTCTCTCTTGATTTGTCTTTCTGTGTCTCTTGTCTGGTTATGTCTCTTTGTATGTGCCTTTCTATTTGTATCTCTATATGTTTGTCTTTCTGTGTTTCGGTGTGTCTCCATCTGTTTCTGTCTCATTCTGTCAGTCTATCGCTCTATCTGTCTTTCCCTCTCTTTATTTGACTGTCTCTGCGTCTGTCTGTTGCTCTGTGTATATATTGTATATAAAGTATTTATTGGTGTTTTCTGTCTGCCGGCACCTCGGATTTCCTTCCTATTGGTGGATTCGTGAGCGCCTCGTGTTTGGAGCATCCTATTGGTCGATGGGGATTTTCTCTTTTCCTATTGGTGGTCTGAGACTCCGTGGTTCGTCTCTCCTCACCGACGCTGAGCTGAAGCCGGACGGAGGGACGCAGCAGCGCCGGTGTTATTGTTTCTGAATGAAAATCCAGGAACTGTGGCACTAATGAGGGGGGGAAATACAACCTGCTCCTATTTAAGCTTTATTATGATGTAATGTGAAGTGTTAGGTGTGTGAATGTGTGTGTGTGTTTTGTGTAGAGCAGTTTGTTCGCCGGCAGAAGGAAGGAAAGTGAGTGTGTGAGAGGGAGAGAGAGAGAGAGAGAGAGAGAGAGAGAGTTGGCAGCTCAGGCCTGGTGCTGTACCGCTGGTCGATTTTAACAATAGCCGAAGTGCTCACACTTCTTTAGGCTAAAAAAAACCCACCTCCTCTCGGTTTCCATGTAATTCATCCCAACTCACACACCTCACCTTACGTCACGGCTCACATGGAAGGCAATTTAACGACATAACTGCATTTAAGGACTTTTTTTTTAATTCTTATTTTTTTAAGAAACACTGCTCGTTTTTAACATCTTGGAAAGACACAATAGGAGAAAATGTCTAACAGTGGTGCAGGAAGCGGAGGGCTGAACTGGGTGGTGAGTAAAATGAAACACACACGATTCTCAGAGTGTAATTAACGTGTTATAAACATGTATTTTCTGTGCTTGTTATCAAGCAACGGCTGCTTACATTCTACATACAGAAACGCGCGAGCTCACTCACTGAGGTAACTTTAGCTTAGCCGTTAGCCGCGGCTAGCCTGGCAATACAATGTCGCCAGTACAATGAGAAACACGCACAAATGTCGACACGTCGAGTGACAGAAAACTCAGATACATTCAAGTCAATATGATATGACTGATGAGTATTAAAAAAATATTTTCCTGGACATTATAGACCCGTCGGTAATTTATGTTTTTTTATGCTAACAAAGCTAGCAAGCGCTCGAGACCCCTTTTGTTTCACCGTACTAGCGTCCGTCTGACTGACTGCAATTGCAATTGACTTTCCTTCACGTTTCTTGTCATTTCTCTCTAAAATGTAACAAATTATATGGGCAGAAAGACTGTAAAAATGCTGGGGATGTCAGTAAACCTGGTGAAAGAATGGCTGAAATAATAATAAACCACCACCGGTGAGTATTTTGATGTAAAACTTGCTGACATGAATAAACCGAGGTTTAACAGACCTACAACACGCACTGATGGCTGATTAAAACCCAGGGATAGTTAACCCAACCAATAAAGACGCTCACGTCACTTAAACTCGTTCTAAAACTCCCCCGACTTCGACACAGGACTGATTTATGACGTCAGTAAACAAAACCCTGGCGTACACGCGACCTCTGACCCACGTGATCACAGTTGTGTTTAAAAACGAGTCGGTTCGACAGTGATGCACTCTTGTTTTCTCTTCAGATCGTTTTATCGTAAGAACTCGTTTGTGCACTTCATCCTGGACTTGGGTGACGATGGATCGAGTGTCGGGCTCAGGAATACCTGGAGGAAGTGTGGATGAGTTACCAGAACATTTCAGGAGGCTGTTAGGGGCAAGTCAGACATCATGTGTTTGTGTGTTGAACAGTGATGTAAAGTATCTTATAACAATTACCTGATACGCTTAAAAATTATGGGTGGTACGGTGGCGAAGGGGCTAGCGCGTCTGCCTCACAGCAAGAAGGTCCTTGGTTCGATTCGGGGGCTCAGCGAGGCCCTGCGATGGTCTGGGTGTCCCCTGCCTTCGCACAGTGTTGGCTGAGATAGGCTCCAGCCTTCCCGTGAACATAGTAGGATTCAGCGGTTTGGCGAATGAGTGAGTTAGATGAGTATAAAATGATACAATCTGATCTTTTTTATAAGAGTGTATAGAATTTAGGTTGCAGCTGAGGAATGGAGATGGACAATATGAGCGATATCCAATCAGAGCTTAAGGATACTGATGATTGACAGGTGCCGCCAAGCACTTTAAAAACAAAATAGGTGATTTTATGTGCATTTCAGAGGCAAATCGATGAGCGATACCGTAATATGTTTTAGCTATCCGTTAACAATTCTAAAAAAAACAAAAAAAAACTTCTTACTGCAGCACCCAACATGTGTCCTGTTTGACAGATCTTAACATTCATTTAAACGTTGAGCAACATTAAAAGAGCAGCATTAAAAGTGAGCAGCATTAAACGTTCTGTTATTAATTATTGTGTTTGGTGATTCATATCTTATGGTGCTGTGTTTTTCATATTATCATACGTAGTACAGGGGTGGCGGGGTTGGCTCAATGGTTATGGGTCTGGCTTACTGATCTGAAGGTTCAGGTTTCAAGCCCCAGTGCCGCCAAGCTGCCACTGTTGGGCCCCTGAGCAAGGCCCTTAGCCCTTAACAGCTTAGTTGCATTAAAAAGAAAAAAAGATAAACGTAAGTCCTTTTGGATAAGGGTGTTTGCCAAATGCCTTAAAATGTTATATTACCTTAGTTGTTAGTTGCTAATTGTAAATAATGAATTGGAAATTTTATATATAAACATTAAATGATGAAGGTATTCTTTCTCAGAGAAAAAAGTCCCGTCCCTTTTAAGTGACAGTGGTCCAAAATAAGTAAAAAACATGCATTTTTAAGTTCCGAGGCTATTGTTAAACTTTTACCGTTTGCGTTATAATTGTATGCACATCATTATAGGTTTCAGTTACTGAAGAACTAAGGTGTAATGGCCTGTACAGAAAGTTTGATGACAAAATATTGAAAGATTTGATGCACAAGTACGCCCTGCGATGGCCTGGCGAGCTGTCCAGGGTGTACTCTGCCCTCGCCTGGAGTTTGGCTGGGCTGGGCGCCAGCCTCCCCGCAACCCTAATTAGGAATAACCGGTTTAGAAAATGAATGAACGGATACCTGAGTATTAAAAAAAAATCACAGTTTTTCATAAACTCACATAAAGCACCTAAGTGTAAAACAAGTGAAAAACCACCCAGAAATCATCATTGAGCTGATTAGTGCCAAAAATCAACGGAGTAGATCATTTTGTTATCCAGGTATGAAATTTGGTGTGAGTGATATTCAGAACAATCTTTTTAGGAAATCGCCCAGCCATCTCAAAATTCTTAATATTTAAGATGGCGTCCATATTTTTTAAATCATATATCTTTCAACATGTTTTATTTCAGCTTGAATTTGGATTTAATGTACTTTTTCCATGCTTTGATGACTAGTGAGTTTAACAGTGGCTTATTTGAGAGAATATAAACTTTAATTGCGTTATTTTATAAATTTATGGAAGAACGAATACATTTATAACCATTCTATCAAAAAATTTCCACCAAACGCTGGCATATTGTGTTCAGTTTTTCTTCAGATTCAGTTTCTAACCCAGACTTTGTTACAGGACAGATGTGATAATATTGTAATTGGAGAGAAATCCGTTGTGAATGCTCTTGAGTTTTGTTCTTTTTCTGAATCTATGGCATTTTCAAAGTGAATTTCTCCATTATTACCAGCTATAATAATAAAGATTCCTGAGACCAGAGACATGTAATAAATGAAAGAAGAAACGACAAAAGTTAATCAAGCAACTAATATTATGCTAAAACCCCAATTTTCAAGAACTGAAGTGGGAGAACTCAGGAAAGAGTTTGGTGTTTATATAATAATAGAAAAAGGATTTCCGTCCCTTGTCGTACATTCATTTGTTATGATGGGTTTTCGGTGAAGCTCTGTGTAATGAAAACTTTCGCAGAAAGGCAGCCATTTTTGATGGTCAGTGTTATTTTATGATAGATTCGTGTCATTTGAACTTCTGTACCAAATTTCATGTTGGTATCACCATTTGAACTATTTTTGCATCAGGCCGCTGCACTCAAGGTTTATTTCTAAACTCAAAAAAGTTACAGCCTCATTCACAATGGACCCTGGTTTTGATGTTGCTTAACACAGACATAAATTTAGATGAAAATAGATAAATTTGGGTTTTATTGGCTACATTTCAAAATTCTATAACTAGAAAACTATTCATCTTTAAGGTTTGGCATGGTTTCATTTCTTAGATATCGGTATTGATATGAATTTTTTTAAGAAAATCCATGACATTGGATGAGTTGGCATGGAATGACCCTCACAGATGGCTGTTGATTTCAGGATTGTGTGCTTACCACTTTGTGGCAACAATTTAAGGAAGAACCATATAGGTATGTACTTTTGCTCATATAGTGTATCATGAACTAGATTTCCCAATAGCGTATTGCCGTGAATGCCTTTGGTTTTACATATTGGACACTGGGGCTCTCGGATTACTGTGCATGTTCTGCCAGTGTTTGCATTATCCAGGTTCTCTGGTTTCCTTCTGAAAACATGCCAGGAGTTGTGACTGAGTGTAAATGTGATAGACTGGGACTCCATCATTCCAAGTGTTGCTAAGGTTAAGCCCCGGATTCACAATGACCTTGACCATTTATTCGTTCATTAATTTTCCAAACTGCTTAATGCTATTAGGGATGCGGCGAGGCTGGAGCCTGTCACAGCCGACTCTGGGTGAAGGTGGTGTACACCCTGAACAACCCGCCAGTCCATCGCAGGGCAAAAACACACACAACCATTCATGCTCCCACTCACACCTAGGGCCAATTTAGGACAGTCACTTAGCCTAATGTGCATCTCTTTGGACTGTGGGAGGAAACCGTAGTACCCGGAGGAATCCCACACAAGCCCGGAGAGGACACGAAGAAAGAATTAAATAAATAAAGGATCATTCCTAAACGATGAATCTGAAGGTATTTTCAAGTAATTATTTTGTTCCACATGTTGTAGGATGACACCAGTGATGTTCTTAGGTTTGGGGAGTTTGTGCCTTGTTGCCTTTTTCGCTAATCGACCGCAGAATTCTCTGGTTTCTTACAAAGGCTGTAGTCTGATTTAGGCAGTTAAGTCGTGGAAGCATGTCTAAAACCGCTAATCTTACCAACAGACCCTCTTCGATAAAAACAATGGCACTAAGAGAGAGGAAGCGAACGGCGAAGGCGGAAAGAGCGAGCTGCCGAAGAAAGAGAGCTCCAAGAAGATGTCTGTCGAGCGTGTGTACCAGAAGAAAACTCAGCTGGAGCACATCCTTCTCCGCCCAGACACCTACATCGGCTCAGTGGAGCCTGTCACTCAGGTGAGGTTCACTTCTACGAGCACTCTGATGACTGGAGTCGTTCTGTGATCATTAACAGCAGTTTAAAGCTGAACAGATTGTGCTGATTGTAATACGGCAGAAAGTAGTGGCAGATTTGCTGTCTGGTGAGATTTGTGTGTACTCATTTCAATCTGCTTATTATTTCCAGCAAATGTGGGTTTTCGATGACGAGATCGGAATGAACTTGAGAGAGATCACTTACGTCCCTGGACTGTATAAAATCTTTGATGAAATTCTTGGTAAGTTGATGCCCCGCTAAGCTTCTCAATTACCCACATCTCAGTGCTGTGCCTCTGTAATTGATTTTAGTAGGGGTGCATCGATGCCATTATTTTTTTTAGAGTGACTGAGTACATATTATGTAGACACTGATATTTATAGTAATTAAGTAATGTACTTAGTGGTAATCAATGGATCGATAATCGAGGATGACATGGAGAAATTTATATAGGTCTGTGTATGTTCCCACTAACATATATAAACAGATTTAGATACTACACAGGAATGGTGCGATGTGATTGGTTTAATATCTTGTGATCAATATAGAGTACCCACATCTCAAACGGTCATGCTTGCTTTTCTTATGTTCCCATGTACCATAATACCGTCACAGGGCTTATTCAGCAACATCCACCTCCCCTTTGATGAAGAATTCATTCGTTCATTTACCAAACCTCTTAATCCTACTAGTGTCCTGGAAAAGCTGGAGCCTGTCTCAGCCATCATTGGGCAAAGGCAGGGTATACCCTGAGCAGCTTGCTAGTCCATAGCAGGGCAACACACACAACCATTCACACTTACATCTAGGGGCAATTTGAAACTGCCAATTAGCTTAATTTGCATGTCTTTGGATTGTGAGACGAAACCGGCATACCTGGAGGAAGCCCACTCAAGAGCTCATACATTCTCTCAGAAGCTCATTGTTTATAATGTGAGCAGTTTGTGTTTTTCAGCTCCCGCCTTCACCGAAGGTGTGCAGATTGGGAGTTATGGAAATGGGTTTCATCCATCTGTCCATCCGTCCGTCCGACTTGTTACTCAGATAACTTTGAACGGAAATGACACAGGATCACCAAATTTGGTGGATGTGTTCTCCTCAGGAAGGTCCGGGATGGGATTGTATATGGGTCTCCTTGTCCTTTTTTCAAGGTCACAAGATTACCTTTTCTATAATCACCTTGTCAATGCTTGTTAGTGCAATAACTTTGGAAGGAAATAGCAGAGGATCACCAAAGTTGGTGGATGGGTTCCCCCCAGAAAAGTCTCACCTGGAATTGTATATGGGTCACATTGACCTTGTTTGAAGGTCACAGCAGTCAACTTAGTGACTTTTTCTGTATTGACATATTATGAAATGGTCCTTTTAGCGGGAGCGTCTGGACCCCTGTGGTCTATTTTCGATGATGTGTATTAGCGAGCTACATTAATTCTGTACATCTTTAAATATACCTTTTTTTATTGCGTCATTATCCCTAGTTGTAAGAACTGACCAGTAGCTGATCGTCATGAATAACATACAGGATAAAGGCTCATTTATGCTTAGTGTTAAATAAAAACTGAGCCTTCTGTCCATATTGTGAGTTCATTTCATCTGTATTTATAGTGCACGTTTTCTGAATGCTACCAGATCTAAATAAAACAGAGCGTAACTTCTGGAATTGCGGAGGAGGCGTAGCCGATATACAGAAGCCTTTAGTGTCTGTTTCTGGTTTAAAGTGTTTTATTATTCAGGCTACTGTACTATAGAAAGATGCTGTAGTTCCTCCTCTTGCTGTATCTGTTCCCACAGCATTTGCAGTCTGCTTTGCTTTGATTAAACTCACTAATTGTGGAATAAGTTTAGACTGCTGGTATTTAGAGTGCTGGTATTTATGCCACAATGTGCAGTAGTAGCGCAGGGTTTCGGATGTTGTTTTATGATTGTGAGTACGCTGTTGGATGGATACCAGCACTCAGATCGATGCATCCCTAGATCTCATTTGTGATCGTTACCGATTACTTTGCACACTTTTTGTTGTGGGCGTCATGGTGGCGTAGTGATTTGATTACCACATCCATCCCACAGCAAGAAGGTCCTGGGTTCGAGTCCTGGGCTTGAGCGTTTCTGTGTGGAGTTTGCATGTTCTTCCTGTGCTTTTGTGGGGTTTTTTTGTGGGTACTTTGCACAGTGTTGGCTGTAATAGGCTCCAGCCTCCCCGCGACCCTAACAGGATGAAGCGATTTGGCAAATGAGTGATGAAGAAGTACAGTAACTATAGCTAACAGAATTCTTATTAACAAAATTAGAAACATCACATTATTTGGAATATCAGAGTTAACAAGCAGTCGGAATCGTCCTCATAATCAGAATATCTGCAGAGACGCTCATTCCGTGTCGTATCTGCTTTTAGCTGCATCACTGTGAGAATCAGTGGTATGTTTAATGAACTGGTCTATTCATAGATTCAGAATTAGCCTCATTTTCTTTTCTCCTCACAGTTAACGCCGCTGACAACAAGCAGCGAGACAAGAACATGAACAGCATCAAAATCACCATCGATCCGTGAGTGTCTTTTCTCCACTTCCCTCGAGAAGCTGAAGAATTTCAGCCTGTTTACATTTAAGATAATATTCTACAACATAATGAATCATCTCACAGGGCTTCTCTCTCTCTCTCTCTCTTGCTCTCTCTCTCTCTCTCTCTCTCTCTCTCTCTCTCTCTCTCTCTCACTCTTTTGCTCTCTCTCTTGCTGTCTTTCTCACTCTTGCTCTCTCTCTCTCTCTCTCTCTCTCTCTCTCTCTCTCTC
>JAQMYF010000022.1:35679302-35691121 GCA_030014195.1 Neosilurus mollespiculum | reverse complement strand
TACGTTACATTAAACTGTCGGTGAATTGCAGTGGTGCATCAGTGTAAGCAGTTTCACACATGTCATGCTCTCTGATTGATTGTGTGCACTGCTGCAGGTGAATGGCTTCCGTAGCTATGTGGATCTGTATGTGAAGGATAAACTGGACGAGACTGGTGTAGCACTGAAAGTAGTAAATGAAGTGGCGAATGAGCGCTGGGAGGTATGTCTCACCATGAGCGAGAAAGGATTCCAGCAGATCAGCTTTGTCAACAGCATCGCTACTACAAAGGTACCTGAAGCACTCGTTCTGACTTCAAGACCATGTAATATTGATATTGTAACGTTCCAAAATTAATATAATAAAATAATATAATCAAACCCAGTTTTACACAAAGAGCGCTGTTTTGCTGTCAGTTTACTATTACTAAGTATCTTTTTGATATTGTGTTAGTATTTTGTTTTATGACCCACCCCTAAGGAGCACTCCTCCTTGTATCTCCTTGTTAGTTCTGTTGGCCAGGATTTAATTTTTATTGTCTCTACTGACAGGGGGGCAGACACATTGATTATGTCGTAGACCAAATAGTGGCAAAACTCATTGAGGTGGTGAAGAAGAAGAATAAAGCAGGAGTCACCGTGAAACCATTCCAGGTTTGTTCTTTAAATACTTGAGTATTGAGATATAAATGAGTTCTGAGATATTTAACATTATTATATCCACACCCACTGGATATGAGGCATGTAGTCCGCAAAGCAAAAACGATCTCACTCAATAACTCATTTGCCGGACCACTTAGTCCAATTAGGGTCGTGAGAAGGCTGGAGCATTTCTCAGCCAACACTGGGCGAAGTCGGTACACCCTGAACAGCCAGACAATCAGGGAAAACACACACACACTCAACCTATCAAACTCACACTAAGGGCAACAGTCAGCCAGTTAGCCTAATTAGCATATCTTTGGACTGTCGGAGGAAACCGGAGTCCTTAGAGGAAACACATTCAATCTCAGGGAGAACATGTAAACTCCAAACGGAAAGGCCTGAGCCTGGGCCTTGAACCCAGGACCTTCTTGCTGTAAGGTGAACGTGTTAAGCCCTCCACCAACATGCTGCCCAGAAAGGATCTTGTATAATATAAATTTTGAAGAAAACAATAATAATAAATGCTTTATTGCTCATAATCTAGTGGATGTGGATATAATAAAAAAGTTATTTCACACAATCTTGATGTACATCACTAATACTCAGCACTACGACAGCTATCAACTCCTGTACGACTCAGTTTCATGGAATAACTATTGGATATTTACTCAGTGATCGAAAATGACAGGTTTTCTTTCTGATTGGCTCTGACCAGTGATCAGCATTGTGTAAAATATTAGGTTATTCTTTTAATGTATTTAAATTAATAAACAATATGATGATGCTAATGATCATGAACTGATTTGATTTATTTCAGGTCAAGAACCACATCTGGGTGTTTGTAAACGCTCTAATCGAGAACCCGACCTTTGACTCTCAGACTAAAGAGAACATGACTCTCCAGACGAAAAGCTTTGGCTCTAAATGTACCCTCTCTGAAAAATTCATAAGAGCGGTAAGATACATCATAATAAAAAGGTCAATCAGTGGTATCAAAATGTGAATTTGGGCTTTAGGTCCAGTTCATGTCAGACTTATTTTTGGCCGGCCCTACTGTTAATCTGGGTTTATACTGGGGTCATGATGTCCACAATCTACACAATTTAAAAAAGTGTGGAGCTTTGCAATTTATGAGCCTTCTTGAAGCTCGATTGGGGTATAAAAAAGGCATGGTGCATTCAAGAGATGAAACTTGAAGGAATCGTGTTTCCAAGTTCATCAAGATCCCGTATGATGGTGCTTCAAGATCTGTTACGGTCTGTTAAGGTCTTTTAAGCTCTACTACGATTCCCACATTCTATCGGGATTGGTGTCAAATTGTAATAAATCGTAAACTTGTGGCAAAATGTTTTACAGTCACGATCATCACGATTCTACCAAGTTCCTTTAAGATCATCACGATTCGATCCCACGACCACCTTACGCTCATCACGATTTTCTCAAATCGTGGAGATTGTGGACATCATATGGCCCTGCTCTTAACCCAGGGTTAGACCTGGCCTGATATAGCTGATGAAAACCTTGAAAATTAACTGATGTGTGTGTAGTTTGTGAAACTCAGGAACCAATTTTGTTACCTTTATTATTTTTCTGAGCATGCTTTATTCCTAGCATATAGCACATTTTATTATTGTTCTTAAATACCTGGTATTTAGTGTAGTGTCTTTGTGCTATTCAGGCTACTAACTGTGGCATTGTGGAGAGTATTCTGAACTGGGTGAAGTTCAAGGCCCAGACACAGCTAAATAAAAAGTGCTCTTCAGTCAAGCACAGCAAGATCAAAGGCATCCCTAAACTGGATGATGCTAATGATGCTGGTGAGTTCAGACCATCTGAGTGTTTTTTGACATGATATCCTGGCACTGTATTTCTGTGAGCTAAGACTATCTGTGAATGATGTAGCTAAGAGCAGCTGGATGGATTCATAAAATCCGAATGTCTCCAAAATGCTGTAAATTCCACTTGGACCAAATTATGTTTCGTTATGATTCCTTTTGTTTCCCAGTTTCCTCCCACAGCCCAAAGACATACACATCAGGCTAATTAGCTGTTCCAAATTCCCCCTAGGTGAAAGTGTGAGTGTGAATGGTTGTGTGTGTTGGCTCTGCGATGGTCTGACGAGCTATTCAGGGTGTACCCTACCTTCGCCCAGTGTCGGCTGAGATAGGCTCCAGTTTGTCCGCGAAACTAGTATGAGCGTAAGTGGTTCGGAAAATGTGTGTGTGTGTGTGTGTGTGTTTGTGTGTGTTTGTGAGTGAATGTTTAGAGTTTTCGCATTTGATCCATCCTCTTCTCTGACCCTTAGCAGTGCCTTGACAGTGCGAGTCTGGTTTGACCTGTCATGTCCTATGCTGTTAAAGTTTTTTCGGACGTGTTCCCTGATGGCTGACTTTTTCTTACACTAAGGTGGGAAGCACTCGTCTGAATGCACTCTGATTCTTACTGAGGGAGACTCAGCCAAATCACTGGCTGTCTCCGGGCTGGGCGTAATCGGGCGAGACCGATACGGCGTGTTTCCTCTAAGAGGCAAGATTCTCAACGTGCGAGAGGCCACCCACAAACAGGTGAGCACAGACTCCATAGCACACCAGTATAGTCTCATGCAGAATTGAGCTTGGTTCTCTCACACCTCCGTCTTACTTGTTGCTACGTAAATGTTCCTTGGGTTAGTAATATGAGTAAAGGACAGTCTTTGTGATTACAGCAGCAGTTTTTAGGTACAAGTCTGAAGTTTTTAGGTAAAATTATCCTCTGAAGCATGAGCAAGGCTGGTAGTACAATACTTTCAGGGATCCATGCTATGCGGAACTTGTACAGCAGAGGCCCATGTAGGTAATATTTTTAAAAGCATATTTATTATGAATTACATATTGTATGGATGCTTGTTCGGGAGGCACAGTGGTGTAGTAATTCGCACTTCTGCCTCACAGCAAGAAGGATTGAATGGGTTTGAATCCCAGGCTCGGTCGGTTTCTGTGTGGAGTTTGCATGTTCTCCCTGTGCTTGCATGGATGTCCTCCAGGTACTCCGGTTTCCTCTCACAGTCCAAAGACATGCACATTATTGTGTGTGAACGGGTTATGTGTGTGTATGCTAATTTAAAGTATTTTTAGACCCTAGGCGTAGGCGTTCAAATGGTTGTGTGTCGGCCCTGCTATGGTCTGGTGAGCTGTTCAGGATGTACCTCACCTTTACTCAGAGTCAGCTAAGATAGGCTTCAGCCTCCCTGTGATGGGATGCTTGTTCAGTTTAACTGTATTTTTTCTTGACTTTTCAGATCATGGAGAATGCAGAAATCAACAACATCATTAAGATTGTTGGCTTGCAGTATAAGAAGAGCTACGACGACGCAGAGTCCCTGAAAACTCTACGCTATGGCAAAATCATGATAATGACCGATCAGGTGTGTTACGATTTAAATTTGTCAGAATCTCTCGTACCTCTGCGCTGTCTGTTTGTTAACAGACAGAATGTTCATTATGTTCATTCCTCAAACTTTCTTGTGGACAGGATCAAGACGGCTCGCACATTAAGGGCCTGCTCATCAACTTCTTTCACCATAACTGGCCGTCCCTTCTGAAGCACACGTTTCTGGAGGAGTTCATCACCCCGATTGTTAAAGTACAAGCTGTCATGTTCCACAGAAAATTGTCGTGTGTTTTGATCTGGATTCATCTTTAATATTGATCACTTTGTGTACAGGCTACTAAGAACAAACAGGAAGTTTCCTTCTACAGCATTCCAGAGTTTGACGAGTGGAAAAAGCATACAGAGAACTACAAAGCATGGCACATAAAGTACTACAAAGGTTTGTTTTCACTGAATCATTTTATTTATATCAGTGCATATCAGTCAATAGCATAATTAAAGCTGATATTATTTAATAATATGATACTATAGGTTTGGGTACCAGCACAAGCAAAGAAGCAAAGGAGTACTTTGCTGATATGGATAGACATCGGATTATGTTCAAGTACGGAGGCACGGAGGATGATGCAGCCATTACTTTGGTATGTTTGAACATGAATTCGAGCCAACATGAGCAAAATTGGACATGTTGTCAATAAAGGAAGGGTGGCCTGCTCCCTCTCTCCTGTCAATCACAGCAACACTAACCAATCATGAGCATCTGTGAGCACCTGTACGTGGAAGTGGGTGGATCACCCTGAACAGCTCGTCAGGGCAACACACACACACACACACACACATGCACACACACATACACACACACACACACACACACACACATACAATCCACTTACTCACATCCACACCCAGGGGCAGTTTGCAAAAAAACAGCCAATTAGCTGTTTTTAGTGCATGTCTTTGGACTGTGGGAGGAAACCAGAGTACCTGGAGAAAACCCACGCAAAAACAGGGAGAACATGCAAACTCCACACTGAAATGCCCAGAACTCGAGACCTTCATGCTGTGAAGCAGATATGCTAACCACTATGTCACCGTGCTGCCTTTAATAACAAACCCACATTTTATAAATCTGATAGTTAATTAAAAAATCTGAGACTTAAATACCCATCACTTTACTATATCTGTTGTTTCTTTTTATTAGTGCAGTCTGCATTGGAGCAGCTAGCAGCAGTGTATATTAAAAAATAGCATGTACGTTAATTTAAGAAATTGAATAGTTTTCCACCTCTGTTAGGTGTGCATAAAAAGATTAGAATAATTAGGGGTTTTAGGTCACATTTGGTTGTGACACAGAAAAGCATCATGTTGATATTATCTTTACTGGGTTTTAAACAGAGGCCATTGTCGTAACCAAAGTGCTCTGCCTGGTTGTCTTTTCTGTAAAGGCCTTTAGCAAGAAGAAGACAGATGACAGAAAGGAGTGGCTCACTAATTTCATGGAGGACAGGCGACAGAGGAGACTGCATGGTCTGCCTGAGGTGAGAGCTTTCACAACAACCTGTCCATCACAGCACACACCTGTTAGAACAGCTCGAAGTCCTTCTCGAGTATGAAGCTCTTCTAATTGTGGTTTATCATCTTTCCAACAAGTGCAGACCTTTTTTTTATGTTGCAGCAATTCCTGTATGGCACGGCAACTAGGCACTTGTCCTACAACGACTTCATCAACAAAGAGCTGATTCTCTTCTCCAACTCTGACAACGAGAGATCTATTCCATCCCTCGTTGATGGTGCGTCTCCTATATAATGTTACAAGGATTGTGTGTGTATGTTTGTGTGTGTGTCTGAAAGGCACATATAAGGGTCTTCTGTGGCATATAAAAACCATGTCTTTCAGATGCAAGGTGTTATTTCTTTCACTAAAAACCTAAAGTTAAAAGAGGGTGGACATAAGTATAAACAGTGCTACATAACCACTTGTCTAAAGGCTTAAGGTGATTGAGGGTGTGTGTGTGTGTGTGTGTGTGTGTGTGTGTGTGCGCGTGCGTGCAGGTCTGAAGCCAGGCCAGAGGAAGGTAATGTTTACTTGTCTGAAGAGGAACGATAAGAGGGAGGTGAAAGTGGCTCAGCTGGCTGGCTCAGTAGCAGAGATGTCTGCTTATCATCACGGCGAGGTGTGTTTATGTTTGTGTGTGTGTGTGCGTGTGGCTTGTGAGTTTTTTTACCCTCTGGCCACCGATACAATACCAAGTGCTGGATTTACTATGTGCATGCACAAATGCTCCTCTGGTATTAAAATCTACTGTCGGGATTTATTAAAAATGCACAATGAATATGGAGTGATGGGAAGTCATGGAAACAGTTGTTTTTGTGACTGTTCTCACTGCGTATGTATTTGTCAGACGTTTCCTTTAAGACTGCATACTGTGCGGAAGCAATGTATGTAATTAAGTCATGCAACATAATTTGCAGTAGTCATTTTACTACTAATTGCACCATTATTTAATGGCAAAAAAACACCTAATTTTGCAGCACAAAGCTTCTGGGTTCGAGTCCTGAGCTCTAGCGTTTCTGTGTGGAGTTTACATGTTCTCCCTGTGCTTGCGTGTGTTTCTTTCAGGTACTCTGGTTTCCTCCCACGGTCCTAAGACATGCACATTATTGTGTGTGAACGGGTTATGTGTGTGTATGCTAATTTAAAGTGTTTGCCCCGCATAGTAAATCTGCCCCTAAATGTTTTCAGTGATTTGGATTTGGTTCCTCCTTAGATTGCATTTACCACATCACATTACATTCAGCATGTCTGTTCTGCACAAACACTTACTGACTCACTCTCTCACTCATTTGCCAAACCACTTAGTCCTATTAGGGTCACAGGGAGGCCAGAGCCTATCTCAGCCGACACTGGGCGAAGGCATGGTACACCCTGAACGGCTCACCAGACCAACGCAGGCCAACACTCACTCACACCCAGGAGCAATATGAACAGCCATTTAGACTAATGTGCATGTCTTTGGACTGGGGGAGGAAACCGGAGTACCCAGAGGAAACCCGTGGAGAACATGCAAACTTCACACAGAAACACCCTCGCCGAGCGCAGGACTCAAACCCAGGACCTTCTTGCTGTGAGACAGACGTGCTAACCACTCCACCATCATGCCGCATATTCTGCACAAACATTGATATAATTTTTTTCTTAAAGTAACCATTGCAAAAATACATATATATTCAAACAGCTTTAGAGTATTAAATAAGGTATGTTTTTATCATCACCAGCAAGCTCTCATGATGACCATCGTGAACTTGGCTCAGAACTTTGTCGGTAGCAACAACATTAACATCCTTCAGCCCCTGGGTCAGTTCGGCACCCGCATCAACGGAGGCAAAGACGCTGCCAGCCCTCGTTATATTTTCACCATGCTCAGGTTAGTCAGTCTGCGCAGAGGTTATGGAGTGTGTTAAATTTATTTGCTGTGTATGGTGGCAGAAGGATTTTAGTCCATGTAGGGTTATATGTTCTTGTGTTTGTCTCTCAACTCATTCACTAACAGTCCACTAGCCAAGCTGCTGTTCCCAGCTGTGGACTCGAACCTGCTCAAGTTCCTTTATGATGACAACCAGAAGGTGGAGCCAGAGTGGTACATTCCTATAATCCCCATGGTGCTGGTGAACGGAGCAGAGGGTATCGGGACCGGATGGGCCTGCAAGATCCCCAACTATGACCCGCGAGAGATTGTGAACAACATCAACCGCATGCTTGAGCACCAAGATCCTTTGCCTATGGTAAACTCTTCAGCCACAGATAACAGATGTGTAATATCAGAGTTATACTGAGAGCTTTTTAGCCTCTCTTGGTTGTTATATCTGTAATGATGATGCAGTTCTTTACACACTGATTGTAGTGTTCTGTGCTCATATGTTAGATGTCCTGATATTATGAATATGAGTCTGTTTCTGTCTCCTTTACCAGCTTCCCAGCTATAAAAACTTTAAAGGTGTGATCCATGAACTGGGCCAGAACCAGTATGTGGTCAGCGGTGAGGTCTCGATCCTTGACAAGAACACTGTTGAGATCACAGAGCTTCCCATACGCACCTGGACTCAGGTAATCTCAATTATTTTAATACATTTAGACCCCATGTATTTATGAAACTAAATGGAGTATTTTATTTGTTTAAATAAAATAAAGCCTGGTGAGTGTTTGTAGCTGCAATAATGTAAACAGTAATAGAAACTTTTCTGTTACTCACAGACATTATGATTACTGCAACTGTTAATTGTAACTATAAACAGTTAAGATGTACAATGCATCACTCATTATAAATGTTTGTTTGCAATTCAATGCGATGCAAGAGGAGTAAACATTAGCACTTTTGGGTGTACCATTACATGAAAGTAATAAGCCTTTACATTATAATGAATAATGGATAGCGAAGTCACTCACTCACTCACTCATTTCCCATACCGCTTAATCTTACTCGGGTCACCATGAGGTTAGAGCCTATCTCAGGCAACACTGGACAAAGGCGTGGAACACCCTGAAAAGCTTACCAGAGCATTACTGCGCCAACACACACACAATCATTCACACTCACAACTAGGGCAATTTGCCTAATGTGCATGTCTTTAGCCTGTGGGAGGAAATCAGAGTACCTGAAGGAAACCCACACATTCACGAGGAGAACATACAGAAAAGCCCGGGAACTGAACCCATTACCGTCTTAGTGTAAGGTGGACGTGCTACCCAATACACCACCGTATCGTCCACATTTAGCATTTATATTATTCAAAATAATGGATGATAAAGTTATCAGTAATGGCTAATTTTGTCACAGCCCTCTTTGTGCCCGTGGTCTGATTTGAGGAACAAATGTATTTTTTTTTATCTTTCCTGCAGGCCTACAAGGAGTCAGTGTTGGAACCCATGCTTCAGGGTACAGAGAAGACCCCAGCACTCATCTCTGATTATAAGGAGTACCACACAGACACCACAGTCAAGTTCGTAGTGCGCATGACGGAGGAAAAGCTGGCACAGGCTGAGGCAGCGGGGCTTCACAAAGTCTTCAAGCTGCAGTCTTCTCTCACCTGCAACTCAATGGTGAGACTGTGCACTAATAAAACACACCCGTGAACTTATATCATGTTATATGGAGTGCTGAGTTACAAACTTTTATAATATTATCTTTGTGTCTCTCTTTCTCTGGGTTCTGCATGTCTAGGTGCTATTTGATCATATGGGCTGTTTGAAGCGGTACGAATCTGTGAATGATATCCTGAAGGAGTTCTTTGAGCTGCGTTTGCACTATTATAAACTGAGGAAGGACTGGCTGGTCGGGAGTCTGGGTGCCGAGTCAGCAAAACTCTCCAATCAAGCACGCTTTGTGCTTGAGAAGATTGAAGGAAAGATTTCAATCGGTGAGATTTTCTTTAACACCTATTATTATATCGCATGGATATTTTTGAAAGCACTGTTTTAATTTTAACTCAGAACAAATTAAAAATAGCATTTAGTACAGGCTGACCCAAGGAAAATGTAAAAAAAAAGGTTAAAGATAATCAAATGCACACATGAAATTTAGAGATGCAGGAGAGGTGGTGCTAAGGTTTGTTAGTAGCCTAGTCCCAACTTGAACACCTTGAGCTTGAAGAAGTCGATGTGTGGTTTCAGCTCAGTGGAGCTATGGCGCACACAGCTCGATCGTTGGAAGTGCTTATGATTTTTTTTCCTTTCTGTGGGGCTACCATAAATCGCGAGTGTATACTCATCAACCCCAAACTCTTAAGGTCTCTGTTCAGCAGGAGATTGCAGCTGTTCCAGCTGACATGACCGGTAAAGTCATGGTGGCCTCGGATGATCATTTTTAAATCATGATGTTTAAAAACTATTGAATGAGGTTTCATGTGTGCAAAAATTATTTTATTAACTTTAATGATTTTTTTAAATTACTTTTGAAATGTGGGAGGTTTTATTGGGTCATCCTGTATAAAAATCTGTTTTTATCCACTGATATTGAATGATCAGAGTGCCCTGTGTGGATAGGCGGATGATCCGTGCTCTCACTGTGCATGTCTGTGTATGAACGGAAGAAGCTTAGTCTTAGTTTTGGTATTTAATGCTTATATTTAAGGCCATTTTTTGAGGTTAAAAGTTTGTGGATTGAGAATGAAAAAACAAGGAAACCAGCATGAACAGTGGTGAACAAGTTAAACAGTTAACACATAGAGGCTTAGAGTGTTTGTGTAAGGACACGTGCAGACATCCTGTTTGACAAACGGCCTCCCGTAAAACCGCAGATCTAATTTATAACTCTGGCTCCACAGTCAGCAGTAGGCCTGTTATATTGCTGTTTGTAAATTGGTCACAATAGTTCACCCTTCAACCATAAATCCCTGTAGTTTTACTGCTGTTAATGAAGAAGGAGATTAATACACCCATATCTGATTTGATTATAGATTGTACCATGTTTTTTTTTTTTTTTTTTTTTTTTTTTTTTTTTTTTTTTTTTTTTAGTTTTGTTTGTTTAACTTTTCTGTTATGCAATATCAGCGTTTTCTCTCTGTCAGTCAGTATAAAGAATTATAATTTATTTATGGTAAGTTTGAAACTTTTAACTTTATTAAAACAGAGAACAAGAGTAAGAGGGATCTGATCCGGATGCTGGTGCAGAGGGGGTACGAGTCTGACCCAGTGGCAGCTTGGACCAAAGCTCAAGAGAAGGTACGGAACACAGTCACAATTATCAGTGATTGATTTTAGGGTGGCACGGTGGTGTAGTGGTTAGCATGTCCGTCTCACATCAAGAAGGTGCTGGGTTTGAGTCCTGGACTCAGGTGCTTCTGTGTAGAGTTTGTATATTCTTTCAGTGCATGCATGGGTGTCCTCTGGGTACTCCAGTTTCCTCCCACAGTCCAACGATATTCACATTAGGCTAATTGGCTGTCCCAATTTGTCCATAGGTGTGAATGTGAGTGTGAATGGTTGAGTGTGTGTGTAGGCCCTGCGATGGTCTGGGAAGCTGTTCAGGGTGTACCCCGCCTTCGCCCAGTGTCGGCTGAGACAGGTTCCAGCCTCCTCTTGACCGTGGCAGGATTTGGTGTGATGATTTATTTCTTTAGCCATGTAATAGGTGGGATGATGTATAGTGAGCCAATCATTATCATAAAATAAGCCCTGGGAGAGTGATGAATACCCCGATGTGAAGCAGAGAGATGTAGAATCTTTGTGTTAGCTATTAACTCATGTTCTCTTATTTAGCCATCATACAACGTTTTTCTTGCTAGTATGTAATAATGCAAAAAATTGATGCCACATTCTTTTATTACCGTAAATAATATATTTTCTGTTCATTTCAGGCCCTGGGGGATGAGGATAATGACGGCAACATGAGTGACAGCTCAGTGGACTCTGGCTCCTCATCAGGTCCTAATTTTAACTACATTCTTAACATGCCTCTGTGGTGCCTGACCAAGGAGAAGGTGGAGGAGCTCCTCAGACAGAGAGACTTGAAGGTACATCGCTACAGAAAATACATCTGAGATAAACTAACTGATATTATTAACTTGAGGTTTAGGCAGCATTTATAACCTGAAGGACATATCTAAGTGCTTTAAACATCTAAGCATTTAAATCTGAAATGAAGGACAGTTGCATAATAATTTGTACTCTCCAATATTAAGACAATCCCTGGAATCCCCACCCCCTTCCCTATCATACATTAGTGAACTTTTGGTCATTGTTCATGTCTTTACTATATATATATATATATATATATATACACACACACACACACACACACACACACACATATATATATATATATATATAT
>JAQMYF010000022.1:35646416-35659615 GCA_030014195.1 Neosilurus mollespiculum | reverse complement strand
TATTCTCATCAATATGATTCAATATTACATGAAATAAATACTTGAATAGTACTTGGTTTCTGATTTATCTTCATTTTCTTTAGTATATTCTGTACTACTTTCTTAAGTGTATAATCATCACTGTATTTTTTCATTTCTTCACTCGATAAACTATGCTGTACAAAAGTCAGAAAAATGAAATTTGTGACACCTTACAATTTTTCTGAAAAATTGGTATTTTCAGTATTTTTTCTTTATTAGCCATACTTTTACCTCAATATACTTGGAATGATTTTTTTTTTTTTTTGGTTCTCGTTGCCTACAATAGCATTGTTCAATACATTTTCGCCAAAAAATTATAGAGAGGTATTTTTTTTTCACTTCTTTTTATTTGGAGCCGTTTTAGACAAAAGTGGTGGTGTATAATCTTCACTGCACTCTTCTGTATATGTGCAAAACTCAGAAGGTTTGATGCATTATGACTCATTTTGTGGTGATGTGTCACAACTGTTTGGGAGGCTCCAAACAAGGAAAACTGGTGTTACCTAATGTCTTGAGATTGTATTTCCAGTGGAGACTGGAAGCTGTCGATATTCCTGGGATAAATGGTGTCTGATAAAATGATATTGAAGTAGATAAAGTATAAACAAAGGAAATACAATCAAAATAATTTGAGCTAAGCTTGAATTGTCCCTTGGCACAACATCTAGTTTACATAAGCATCTGAACTTAGAAAATAGTTTGTTAATTATGTTTCTAAAATTGCATAGGTTTTTCCAACTATAGCTATGAATCTTAATCCAGTGGATGTAACCAAGCCTTGTCTTTTTATCAGGAAAATCATGAAGCACGATGCAAAACATTGTTAAATATTTTTAAAATATAAGAAATAAGCAATGAATTTAAGGAGAAAATGACAATATCTGTGAAATTATCTTGCTGCATGGATAGATCATGTGACTTGACAAAAAAACTTTTGGAATAATTTAGTTCAAATCTCGAAATAGTTTAAATAATCCCAGGTCTTGTGTCTTGCAAGCTTCTAATAGGAAATGCTTGATCATTATGACTGCATTCAAGATAGATTACCTTGCCAAGTTGTCAGTTTTGCAGCATATGACTGATTATATACTCATTAAAAAAATTCCAGAGCCAAAGAAAATATTCTTGACCCATTTTACCAAAGATCAGCACCTTGACAGTTTAACAAGGTGTTTACCCCAAAGCAGTTGTATCAGATGTCTTTAAGTGGGATGATCTATAAGCAAGTACAGGGTATAACTATTTTACTCGTCTTGTCCAACATAGCTGAGCAATGAGTATCAAAAGGTTCACCACATTTTGTTCAGGCAACATATGGGGCAAGGGCTGTGAACCAGCGCAATCCTCGAAGCATTTCAGAGCAATATGTGTCAATAAATTATTATTATTTTTTTTTAATATTAACTTTCAAAATGTGTGTATCAGATCCTCTGTTGCTTGAATCATAGGCATTTATGTAAATTATTTACCTACACAATGGGAAAAGTGTTCACACAGAAGCAAAGCATAAGCATTTCAAATTATTTTTACTTACTACCATTAATAATGAGTTAATTAGTAATGGTTAAGCATTCAGAGGTAATTGATGTCATCATTCTGTCATTAATCACTTATCCTGAATTGTCTAAGCAGGCAGTGTCATTTAGCTGGACCTTCTTGAATTGTAGTTGTAATTATAATTCCACTGCTATAGGGGTAACTGCATACCTCCATTTCAGGGGCAGTGACTGCAAGCTGCTCGATAAATTTTCTGCGCCTGAGCAGATGTGAAAACATAACCATAAATACTGACTGTAAAAACAACACCTGGCAGATGGCCAACAAGGAAAACATTAATATTGAATGGTAAAATCGCCACGGTTCATTTATTACATCCATTGACTCTCTTAGAAGGCTCACATGGTATATTTGACATTGCTTCTCCTTCTTCTCTAGACCTCAGCAACCAGCACATAACTCCCCAACCTCTTCCATCTTAATTTAGAGTAATTCTGAGCTAGATCTAGAGATGCGTACAGGAAGTTTACCCCATGTTGTGAACTGATGGATGTTTGTTCCCTCGTGATATCTTTATTGCTCTTGTACTTGGGCTTGGGGCAGATTCTTCAGGGCTAATTGCGCTAATTAATGAAGCTTTGCCTTCAAATCCAAGAGTTTACGTTTGCTCCAGGCTTTTACTAATCAGCTCTGAGTGAAAACCAGGCCTGCAGTCCCTAACTGCGAACAACAGGGGAGCACAATTATTGTCCCAGTTTTAGTATCTTGGTGTACAAGTCATGAACTTTTATGTGAGTGTGCACAGCTAACAGCTCAAGATATTTTATTTGTATCTAGATATAGGTATACGTTGGGCTGGGGAAACAGCCAGTCTTGACTTTACATTTGAACTGTTTGTGTAACCAGGGTGTGGCATGGTGGTGTAGTTGGGTTTGAGTCCCAGATTTTCTGTGTAGAGTTTGCATGTTCTCCCTGTGCTTGCATAGTCTTCCTCTAGGAACTCCAGTTTGCTCTCACAGTCCAACGACATGATCATTGGGCTAACTGTGAGTGTGAATGGTTGTGCATGTGTGTTACCCTGTGATAGACTAGCGAGCTGTTCACGGTGTTACCTGACTTCGCCACAGTGGGCTGAGATAGGCTCCAGTCTCCCTGCAGTAGGTTTAAGCGGCTGTGCAACTGAATGAAGGAACGGTGTATCCAGCTGCAAAGGTGTAAAATGTATTTACTTTTAGAATTCTACATCCTCTACCTAGTACAGTTTGTGGGTTATAGAAAGTAAAAGAGTTAACTAAACCTAATTTGATTTAAGCTTGTGGGAAAATATGAGTGTTCCTGTGGTGGAGGAGAACATAGACACTCCAGGGACTGCCGTTATTGATGCTGTGGATAACGGTATCAAAAGTAGCATGGCGAAACCCAATTCTGTATTCTGGGAAAGCACAGTACAACTGCAAATATCATAATACCAGTGTTCTGAAGTGAATCCAAATACCTTGCTGCTCCAGGACTCTAGGTACAATCCTGAGCTGGGCTTTCTGTCTGTGCTGAATTTCTGTGCATGTCCTCCTAGTGTCTGTAGATTTCTTCCTGTCTCTCCGGTTTCCTCCCACCATGCCCGTAGGTAAATTGCTTGCTAGTAGGTATATTGTCTCCTGGTGTGAATAAGTGTGTGAATGTGTGTGTGTATATTGCTCCCTGTAATAGAGGTGATAGCGTGTTTTTCTGTTTTATGCCCAGTGTTAGAATAGGTTCCAGACCCACTGCAACCCTGACCGGGATAAAAATGGGTACTGAAAGCAAGTGAGTATCAATATGAATAAAGCTTCATAATTAAAGAGAAATAATATTCTAATGGGTTCCATTAGAAAACATAATTAGGGTCGCAGAGTGGCTGGCACCCAGACTCTGGGCGAGGGCAGAGTACACCCTAGACAGCTCGCCAGGCCAATGCAGGGCCAACATAGTAAGTGATAAATCAAATATTATTATTTGCAAAGTGGTGGCATGGTGGCACAGTAGTTAACCTCACAGCATGAAGATCCTGGGTTCGAGCCCCAGGATCAGTGACGGCATTTCTGTCTGATGCTTGCATGTCTTTACCATGCTTGTGTGTTTTCTCCGGGTACTTACATGTCAGCACACTACTGGTGAAGGTGGGGTACACCCTGAAGAACTAACACCTAGGAGCAATTTGGAACAGCTGATTTTGCTTAACGTGCATGTCTGCATGCAGGACTGTGGGAGGAAAACGGAGTACTCAGGGGAAACCCACGCAAGCACTGGGAGAACATGCAAACTTCACACAGGCCTCAAGCTCAGGACTGTCTTGCTGTGAGTCGGACCTGCTAATCACTACGCCACTGAGCCGCCCATAGAACACATTAGCATATTGTAATTTTTGTAAAATGTATCTCTACTGGCTTGGAAATAAATTGAATCTGCATTTTTCTTCACTAGGTCTCATCCCCTTTCACATTAATTCTCTAGGGATTTTTTTATGCTTGAGACGTCAGCCTTCCATGTGCGTTTATTCCTAGCCCCTAATTTCTGACGGTTCCTTTGCAAATGCCACCTAACAACTAACAAGACCATGTAAGTTTAACCGGTTCCCTTTTCCTATCTCCTGTTCAACACTGCTGTAAGCCACTGGTTCACTCCCCAGCTACCTGTCAATAGATGAGTCACCAACAGCAGTGAGACAAGGAGAGAGAGAGAGAGAGAGAGAGAGAGAGAGAGGAGGGAAAAGAATTGATAGGGACAGAGAGAAACAAAACCCAGACAGACAAGGAAAGAACGAGAAGGAAAATGCATGAATAAGTATACAGACACACAAATAGTGAACAGGAAAGAGAAAGGTCGGTAATGAAAGGTCAGGTCTAGAGAGGGGATCACATGGCAGAATGTGCGATGTGATCGTTCATATCAAACGTGCTGCATCTCCCGCCTTGTCGTCACCAGTTACACTGGCATGCTAATGGATTCTCGATTCTGATTGGTCAGAAGATGATGATTCATTCATAACAGCAGCTCACACCGTAGTTTTGGCTCCCAGACAAATCGGTGGCTATTCCATGTGTTTCTTGGCTCGATGTGGAGTGGCGCCCCTCGAGTTATACAGCCTACAGTCTCTCTGGTGAAGAGAGAGTTGCCTACAGTCCTAGTTAGGACTATGGTTTAAGGATAAATGAATGAGATAAATAAATAAATAACTTTTTCAGAATGGTGGCCGGCACTGTCGCCTCACAGTAAAAGGTTCTGAGTCTAAACCTTACTGAAGACTGGGGTATTTCTGTGTGGCATTTGCATGTTCTCCCAGTGCTTGCAAATTACAACACATTCTGTTGATTTCAGTAGCTCATTTACTCATTCGTCTAACGACTTAATCCTACTAGGGAAGCAGGGAGGCTGAAGCCTATATCGGCCAACTAACCAAAGGCGGGATAAACCCTGACAAGCTTGCATCACAGGACCAGCACCCACAACCATATATACTTCATCACAGCTAGGGCCTATTAGCCTAATGTGCATGTCTTTGGACTGTGGGAGGATACCGGAGTACCCAGCATAAGCCCACACAAGCACAGGGAGAACATGCAAACTCTACACAGAAACACCCTCGTACAACCCAGGACCATTTTGTTGTACGCTGGAAGTGCTGACCACTACGCCACTGTGCTGCCCCTGATTTCAGCAGTTTCTATCAAAAATACTTCTGTGTCCAAACCGCACAGCCTTGGTTCCTAACCACCACTGTGTCCCTGAATAACTAATAAAGCAGTAAAGCATGCCTAAGGCAATAAAGTTGCAGCAAAAGTACTGAAAAAAAATAACAAAATAAAAAAAAACATTGGACCGTGATAGTTACCTGAAGCAATTTAAACACATTCATTAATAATTTATAGAACCAGCAACTTTAAATGTGTTTGTGTGGCTATAAAATCTAATAAAGTCTCACTGAAATATACAGCAGCAGAAGAAGAAAAAAAATCCTAGCTGGAGTCGCACCAGAGAATTCTCTGGTTTTAAAATTACACTGAAATCTTGATTAACTTCAATACTCCCACAGTCAATATTCCAACCGACGTCATTTGGTGCCTACTCACAGGCCTGTACTCATAACTCGTTTATAATAATCCATAAATCTTCGCCCCTTCACTTGCGTTCCGTGAGTAAATGAATACAAGCTCGAAAGCGGGTGGCAGCTCAGCTGTCACGGAGCCAGAGCCGAGAAAATCAACAAGTCGCATACCCCATACCTACACACTAACTACGCTCTAACACATTCTTAGAGTACACACACTGATGTGTGCACAAAAGTGCGCACGATTCCGACCCTCAGCGTCCCCGAGAGGCCAGACCTTAGTATAATGCAGCAGTCTGACTTAATCACTCTGTGGGATAAAACTTGGAGCGTTTTCATATCTGCTCTATTTTCATCAGAGAGGTTTCTTTTGTAAGCTCATTACAACTAATTAACTTGAACTTTGTCCAAAGAGTGCATATGAAGGTATAGAAGTTAAAGCAACAATTATTTCATGTATGTTTTACTGTAAGCACAATATCAGATAAGGAAAAGCTTAAATGAATGTGTGTGTTGCGAAGCATAGCTGAGTGCTTCTGTGTAGAGTCTGCATGTTCTCTCTAAACATGCATGGGTTTCCTTTGGGTACTCCAGTTTTCTCCCACAGTCCAAAGACATGCACATTGGGCTAACTGGCTGTTCCAAATTGCCCTGAGATGTGGATGTGAGTGTGAATAGGTGTGTGTGTGTGTGTGTGTGTGTGTGTGTGTGTGTGTGTGTGTGTGTGTGTGTGTGTGTGTGTGTGTTGGCCCTGCAATGGTCTGGTGAGCTGTTCAGGGTATACCTGCCTTCGCCCAGTGTTGGCTGAGATAGGCTCCAGCCTCCCTGCGACTGTAGTAGAATTAAGCGGTTTGGCAAATGAGTGAGAAAGTGATGACTGATTTCTTTAGCCATGTAATTGGAGGGATGATGTATAGTGAGCCAGTCATTGTAATAAAATAATGCCCGGGAGAGTGATAAATACCCCGATGTGAAGTGGAGGGATGTAGATTCTTTGTGGTAGCTATGAAGGAATCATTAATTTTTTTTATTGAAAAAAGACAACCATATTCTCACCTTGGTTTCTATTAGATCACTAAACTGAAGTCCTTCTACCTCCTTTCCCCTTGGATGAAATGAATTTTCTTCCAAGTTAATTTTATTTGAGTTTGATCTGAATTGCTTTGTCCAGACTAGGCGCCATAAGGTGGCAAAGAAGGGCTTCACTCCTTCGTTTGGTTTGGCCCCACCCTTTAATTTTATGCATAAAGAAAAATAAATGGATTATTCAGTACCATGGACAGCTTTGTTTGTTGCGTGTTGTCAAGAGATTTGAAGTTTAAGGTATGCTTCAGACAATGTGATTAAACATTATAAACATATATAAGTAAAAAAATGTAAACTATTAAACACTTTAACATGTTTGTTATTGAAATAACTATGTTTGTCTAGCTTTGAGGAAGACTGTGTTCCTGCAAAATGTGTGCGCGTAGGTGGGCCAGGCAGGCAGGTACGTCATCCAATCATTTTATTCCAGGCAAGTGAAATAACTCTAGCCTGCGACTGCCTGATAGATGATAGATGTTTCTTATTTATTATCAGAGTATTTGATTTATTCATTTCTATCAGGATGCAAAGAGGATTTTGAGAAAAATGTTCCTGGGGGAAAAAGTTGCCTACTGGGCCTTAAGATCTATTACACAGAAATATGCAGATGTATAAATAAGGGTTAGGAGTTTCTATAGCCACTAGGTGGCAGTGTTTCTATTAAAAAAAATAATAAAAACAAAGTCCCATCTCCCCTTTTCTGAGGGGGTTTTACAGTAGTGTTTTACAGAAGGTGCAGAACTTTTCCCTTTTCTTAACACTCTGGAGATTATGCAAGAGAGTGTAACCCTCACACTGCACTGACGAGCTCTCAAGACTTCCGAGACAAATATACAATGCTCACATAAGCATGGCTTATACTGTCACCAAACCGTGGGAATGAGAACACTTTGTGTGAGTGCATGAGTGTGCGAGTGTGTGTGTGTGTTCTGGCACTATTATAAACTCCTAATTTGTGCCAGGAGACAGAAAGGCAGGCTGGAGGCTCTAATTTCCTTCGCAGTAGGCATGCGGATGGTTTATGCAGTCTGTAAATAATTGGACAGTGATAAACACCCACAAGAACAGGAATCAGGTAAAACTCAATAATAACACACACACACACACACACACACACACACACACGCACGCACGCACACACCCCTCATCATTCAGCTTCCAAATTTACCTCTAATAGAGCTCTCTGTTTATTGTCAGTGCTACTGAACCAGCTTATGAATTAACCCCTACTGTAAAAAGAAAACTAGTGACATGCACTTAATTGCCGTCCATTTTGGTCTGTTTTTTGTTTTGTTTTTTTGCCCTGCTTAAAACCTAAAGGTCCTGGGTTCGAGTCACATTCTCAGCGTGGTAATGTCTGTATGGAGTCTGCATGTTCTCCTGATGGTTGTGTGGGTTTCCTCTAAGTACTCCGGTTTCCTCCTTCAGTCCCACGACACGCACATTAGGCTAACTGGCTGTTCCAAACTGCCCCTGGGTGTGGATGTGTGTGTGAATGCTTGTGTGTGTTGACCATGTAATGGTCTGGTGAGCTGTTGCATTCGCCCAGTGTGGGCTGAGATAGGCACCAGCCTCCCCGCAACCTTAACAGGATTAAGCGGTTCGGCAAATGAGTTAGTGAGTGAGTGCTAGCACATGCTAATCATGCGAACAGGAAATTTCACCTCATCCACAAACAGGCAACATAACCGTATAAAGTTAATAGGTTCCACATCTGGATGAATGTATCGCAGCACAGCGTGGGATTGTAAGGTGATGACTAGACTCTATAACACCGGTGCAAATCCTGTTCCTACAGATCTGCCTCCCTGTAGATGTTAGCTCTAATCATCACTTTAAGTCTTTGTTTAAGTCTGTAGAGGGTAAGATGGGCATGATTGTGGTTGAAAGTCTTTTAGGAGGAAGATCTCCTGGAACAGAGTTGGGCTTCATTGCTCTAAAATGTCTTTCAGAACTTCCTCTTCAAGAAAAACACGACACTGACACCACAGCTGCAGTGTGAGCAGCATCAAATCTGTGCGTAGCATGTTCAGTGGGGTGATGAAATAGTGGGACATGGGACACTTAAGCCTAGAGACTACATCACTGCAGAAAATTCTTAGTATGTGAAGATATCTTAAATACTGCAACAGTTATGTAATATTTCTCGCCATGAAATTATTATGTAATGGATATGAAATTATTCAGACAAACTGTAGACGTCCATCCATCATCTGGACAGCTGATCCCTCAGGGTTGTGGGAAAGCTGCCACCAATCTTCGCTGACTTCAAACGAGAGGCGGGCTACACCCTGAACAGGTCTCTAATCTATCACAGGACTAACACAAAAACACACAACCACACTCACTTACTCATTTCCCAAACCACTTAATCCTTCTTTAAGGGTCTCGAGAAGGATGAAGCCTATCTCAGCCGACACTGGATGAAGGCTGGGTACACTCTGAACATGCTCGCCAGACCATCACAGGGCAACACACACACAACAATTCAACACTCACACCCAAGGGCAATTTCAAACAGCCAATTGCCCTAATGTGTATGTGTTTGGACTGTGGAAGGAAACCGGAGTATCTGGTGGAAACCCACACAAACGCAGGGAGAACATGCAAACTCCACACAGAAACACCCTTGCCAATTTTGGGAATCAAACCCAGGACCTTCCTGCTGTGAGGTGGACATGCTAAGCACTACAGCACCATGAAAACCCAGATGAAACACCAAAATACAAATACAAAGTATTCAAATGAACTTTTGATACATTTGCAGTTAAGTTTGGAGAAGCTCTTGTCCTAGAAAAAATGTGTTTGTGTGTGTAATCTCTGCCTTAATATCTGGTAATATTTCAAATGTGGGCATCTCAAGACTGGACTCAAGTCCAAGATCAGAGTAAAGTCTGGTTTAGAGATGTTTTCTATAAATTTCACTTGTCGCAGAGTTATATTTAGATTTTGGGTATTGGTCTTGCCCAATATGGTCTTCGTCTCAAGCTAGAATTTGTAAAAACAATGTTCGTGCATGTTCAAAGTTTAACAGAAAGTAAATAATTCTAGTAGACAGCCTAATCACTGGAACAATGCATAAATGATGCCTAGCTAAAGTAATGGCTTGGCCTCACAATGGATTGAATGGCTTTTGGTCTTGACATTGACGCGGTCTAGCCTTCATTAGGACATAGTGTCGACTTGGCCTCAATTTCCAGGAATCTGGACTTGCCTTAATCTTGGCTAGTTCTGATCTTGGTATTATATTCAGCTCTAGCAGCCTATATATGCCACATATATCCTATGCAAGGTTACAATAATAGAACTTTCACTACAGTCAATTCTTTAAAATAGAAAAAAAATGTTTTTAAGGGGAAGGTGACCTTCCTTATTCAATGTATTGTCTAAATCATGATAATTTTTCTATTGTCTGAATTGTCACTGGCATTGTCTGAGATTCTAACCGTCTAAGATGGTGATGAATGTTTCTATGGTTTATTGTCTATCTTTGTAGTGTGCTATTACGTTATGGTTCGAAGTGTAAATATCAGAGAGCATTTACAAAGCAAAGAAAAATTAGAGAATCCCCCCCCTCGATTTGTTTCGTTATAGAGTAGCAGAATAGTTACCTAATGACACAATACAAACTACAATGTCACTTCGAGAGTGCAAACAGTAGTCAACTATGATGGGCGTAGCTGCAACCGCAACCACTTTCTATGTCTGAAAATATTTCCAAACCTTTTACAATCATACGCCCATACAGTATGAGTACTGCAGTATCTAGAACCCGTGAATGTGGATTGCCATATGAAGACTTTGCATTTCCTCATTGGTTGGGTTGTGTCACTACTCAACTTTACTGCCATGTACCGGCATTGTTGAGCGTTAAATGTTGCATCTTGTAACTTTGGTGAAAATCAATTAAATTTGTGGATCCATCACGTGACTCCAATCCGCACCAAAATGCAATGGGTTCTTCGTTGGCCCATGCTTCTGCCAAGTTTCATGAAAATCTGATTGTTATGTTTTGCACTATCCTTGTTGGCAGAGGTTACAATCTCTATATTAAAGTACTGGCTGTATAACGAAAGGGTTGATTGTCTGACCCGCCGTGGCACTTCAAAGTCTCCAACTTTCCCGATCTTTTGCTTCCTTCACAACCTGACACATCATCAGTCCCATAATGTCCTTCATGTTCTCTGTAAAGCGGGTTTTCGGTCTGTTCCGGTACCTATACTCCATGCCAGTCAAGAGATTGAAATTGAGTACTTTGCCTCGTGCTACATGGACAGTGAAGGAGATTCTGTGCTTGTTGATGCTGCCGAGGAGTCTTGTGCATCTTCCGATCTCTTTAAGCCCCCATTCGTTAGTGCGTTTGTCAGTCCAGTTGACTCATAGAAGCTGTCGGTAGCACCATATCTTGAAGGATTGGATCATCTTTCGATCTTTCAGCTTCATGACCCAGCATTCTTCTCCACAGGTGGCCATTAGGAGCACAAGTGATTCTAGAAGATGGACTTTTGCGTGGTTAGAAATTGACGTGTTCTTCCATATCGGTGTTACGGATACGACAACGTTCTTGGTGATAGCCTCTCGTCTTTTACTTTTGTTTGAATCACCATAATCATTAAAAAATACCGTCCCAGGTAGCAGAATTCATCCACTGTTTCATCTAAACACATGCTCTTTATTTGGTTAGCACTGTGGTACCAGTCAGTATTTACTCATCTCATTTGGATGAATGAGATACAGACCTGTACCACAATGCTAACCAAATGAAGAAAATGTGTTTAGTTTAGAAAGACCATCATGTTTCTCTGTTCCTGTTTCTTCTGCCAACATCTGCCAAAATCATATCATAGAAACGATCAGCAGATGTCTATAGTTCAATATTGAGGTATATTACAGTGCATGTGTAGGCTGCAGTTAAATTTATCTCAGAAGCCCCATTCCGTCACACACCACTGACAGCTCAATACGCCTTGTACCACAGCGGGCATGCTGAGCGTGTGTGTGTGTGTGTGTGTGTGTGTGTGTGTGTGTATGTGTGTGTGTGTGTGTGTGTGTGTGTGTGTGTGTTTGAAGCCCACCTCCAGAGATAAGGCAGATGGCTGAGAGCAGCCCTGTCTCCGTGTCGTCCATCTCGATGGGAAGGAGCTGGTTGGCGAAGGTGAACACCAGGTCTGTGAGTGGCCCAAATCCGGCGTTGTGCATCTGTGTCCGGTTTAGTGTCAGTCCATCTGAGAAGGTCATGGTGTCCTGATCCGGTGTGTACCGTGTGCAGATACGCAGGATCTATGTTAATACAAACACACACTCTCAGAATAGGTGGCAACTCTATTTGTGCCACAATTGAATTTAATTTTAATCCATTTAAAACTTTTTAACTGTCCTTTAACCTGGATGTTTCTAGCATTAGCAAGTTACAGACGTATATTCCAAAAGTCCATTGGTCCGACACCCCTAACCCTAACCATAAGGTAGTGTAAACTAGGGTGCCCAACTGATTTAAGCAAGGTGTCCATCTTATATGAGTAGGGATGTCGGACCAAGCTTAGAGCCGTCCCCGCATTAGCATGAGCTAACAAGAGGAAATGTAGGTCAACTTGTAGTTCACAAAACTACAGTGTAGTTCAATTAGGCTCCTTGTACTAAAATATGATACACAAATTACCTTTAGTGTGATTAGATATCCTACTATAAGAGTTATTCAAAGGCTCCAGATGAATTATGGGATACCATAGTGTAAGCCCAGTATAATACCTTTGCATACTGCGGTTTAAGAAGGATCCAGGTAGCTTTTTATTCATTCATTCATTCATTCATTCATTCATTCATTTCCAAAGCCGCTTAATCCTAATTAGGGTCATGATAAGGCTCGCCGGAACACTGCAGAGCCAACACACATGCAATTATTCACACTCACTCTCACATGATTTGGAACAGCCTACTGTGCTTGTTTTTTTAATTGGGGAGGAAACCGGAGTACCCAGAGGAAACCCACGCAAGCACAGGGAGAACAAGCAAACTCCACACAGAAATGTCCCAAGCCAGGGATGAAACCTAGGAAATTCTAATGAATGTGCTAACCACTGTACCACCAGGTAGCTTACTATTAAATGCATACTAAATATCTAGACATTTTTGTACTTTTTTTTTTTGCGTACTTGTAGTATGGCAGTATGAGTATTCGGATGAAGCCAATGTAATCGCTAAGTAACCCTTCTAGAAAGTGAACAGGAGGAATATGATGGTGGAATAAATGTGATAAGTAATAAGGGAAGGGGGGCTTCTTGGTGGCTGCTGACTCTGAGTGTCATTTAGAAGAAGAGATAGGAGAAGCTTAAAAGAAACTTGTGCGTACTTATAGATTGTGACTGTGAGCCTAAGTGTGTGTGTGTGTGTGTGTCTTAGTATGCAGTGTGCATATGTGCATGAGCAGTAAGAACTGTGAGAGAGAGAGAGAGAGAGAGAGAGAGAGAGAGAGAGAGAGAGTGTGTGTGTGTGTGTGTGTGTGTGTGTGTGT
>JAQMYF010000022.1:35618916-35634191 GCA_030014195.1 Neosilurus mollespiculum | reverse complement strand
GAACCATGGCCTCAGATTTGGAGGTGCTGATTCTCATCCCAGCCGCTTCACACTCGGCTGCAAACCGCTCCAGCGCATGTTGAAGGAGCTTGCTCGTTTTGACAAAACTGTCAGAAGAAATGAACAGCTCTAATGAAGCTGTGTGTGTGTGTGTGTGTTTGAGAGAGAGAGAGAGAGAGAGAGAGAGAGAGAGAGAGAGAGGGTGAGTGTGCGTGTTTGTTTACTCCAGCAGCACAGAGCTGTACGGTGATTGAAGCCCACATATTGAAGATACTGAAAGAGCTGTGACAGCAAGACAGAGGGAGATAGGGTAGAGGCTTTTATACACAAACTCACAGACTGGATCTACAGAGATGTGCAAAAAAACCCACCCTACACACACACACACACACACACACACACACACACACACACACACACACACACAGTTACTCAGAGAGGAAAACTATAGGGATCAGAACTGGAGAGACGGAGGGGAGCCAGAGGACCTCTCAAAGCCAGCTGGGGACAAACACACCAATGAAGTGGCACCAGTGCATTCATTTATTTATTTATCGATTCACTCTTAGTACCTGCTTTACCCTGGTCAGGGTTACAGTGTCTCTTGACATAATTTAATTGTTGTTGGACATAAGAGGAAAGAAACCATAGAACCAAGATGCAGTTACAGGGGGAATCTACAGTCAGTATAAACTTAAAATTTTGTAAAAGACATTTTAGTGTTTCATCATATGTGTCTGTACACATCTCCGCTTTTTCAGCAATGCTAGCAACAGTGATAGCAACAAATGGCTACATCCAGGAACACATACGAAACAGTATATCAAAAATAATACTCTGCACCTGATACTTAGTACGGTACAAAATGCTTTCATTTTGTGAACAAATATTAATTCCAATCGAGACATGTATGCTGAGAATTATAAACATTATTAACAGTAAATATTTATTTTGAGTGTTTTCGCAGTTTTTGTTCTCATTAAAGAATATTTATGGAATTAAGAGAAAAGATATATTAGAGCAAGGAAAAGATAAAGTTGCAGATCCTGTTTGCTTTATAAATGTCCAGAGAATGGGAATGAGAAAATAAAAAAACTAAAGAAAAAGAAAAACCAGGCTTAAAGAAAAAAAAAATCAAAGTAGAAGACAGTCAGGCTAAGTGCTACATTAAGTGTGGCTACATTATCCATGGGCAGGAGTGAGACATGGCACCGCGGCGCTCTGCTCCACCCGCAATCTGCTCATTAAGGCCATGGGCCGTGCAGCTGATGCCAATTTGTTTGTTTTCCAACAGTTTACATTAAATAGCTCATCTGTTCCGGCTCAGTGAGCTGCGGCACCAGCTACACAGCCTGAGTCCATACAGCAAGGACAGAGAGAGAGAGAGAGAGAGAGAGAGAGAGAGAGAGAGAGATATTGGATTTAGACTGTGAAACTGTGTCCTTTGTGCGACCGATGCAAAATCCAAAGCAATAAAATATTAGTGCAGCCCATGTCCCTCAGTGCAGAAAAATGTTGCAAGCTCTTTAAAGAAGTCTTTGTCATGCTATTATTAAAAAGTACGGCATTTCCTGTATAAGAACGTGGTTTCAGAAGAAAAGGACTCTGTTCTAGAACTATTTTGAACTGTAAAATTATCGATTATTAATTATTAATGAGCTAATTACTTCAAAAAAGGTCAAATGTAAGCACTAATGAGACCTTGGACAGTTTCAGTGAATACAGGATATAACTAAGGCCTGCCTGTGACCAGATGTAATGCACTGATGAAATTTATTCCGCATTTGTTCACTGAATAAGTGCAAAGATCGAAAGTCGTTGGACATGGTTTTGAAAAATGAAGCTTTACCCCAAGAATGTCATTCCATCAAATCTGAAATATCTCCAATTCTACAAACCAGCATCTGGCTTTAGTATTGCTTTCACTAACAGCACCATTATTCAACATGTAAGGGGGAATGTGGCTCTTAGCAGACGCTAAGTGTGGTGGATAGGAGAGTAGACGCCATTGGCAGGATCTATTGTTGCTGGCGGAAGAGGGCGATCTGTAAATATGATCTCTGGTTAAGTGAGAAGCATAGTATGGATGTGTTTAAATCATTCTCAATGAGCTCAAACGCAAGCTGCTGTTACTGCACACTTCGCTGCCAGAGCCTGCCGAAGAAGCTCACACAGGCCCGGGGCTGAGTCTCTGATATTAAAGCTACTTGTCTTCTTCCTCCCTGGGGCCAAGGGATAGAGGGATGAGATGAAGAGAGGGAGGGACCAGTAGAGCGGCGAGCCAGCCTGCGCTGTTTGATTTTTCCCTTTGCAATCTCAGTCAATTACCGCACCACCATAATTCAATAGAGAGAAGCAAGGAAGTGGCCGGGGAATTCTAATTTCATTTAGGGGCATTTATCCAGAAGAAATTAGACAACTCGCAACATTCGAAAGTAAGCGGCCTACGTTAGAAAGCATGCCGCCGCCACCATGGGCTGAGGCAGGACGAGGATTTCGGAACAGGCAGCTGGGTCCTGAAATAACACAGTGGTTATGTATATTCAGTAAATGAGCAATCTGAAAGCCTCTTCCTCTAGAGCCAAGCTTTTATTTTGCCTTTAAGGCTGCCATGGTCGTTTCATGTCACTGCTAACTGTCAATAATGTGTTATTCATTGTCAAGGATAAGACCCTCTCCCTCACCCGCACATGAACTCCCAAATCACAGAGGCGCTGAATTTGAATATTTCGCTGCATAATAGGAGCTCTAACCTAATCTTGGGCTCCTTTTTCTCCTACCAATAAAGAGCTTTCAAAGGCACATGAGGAACCAATCAGCAGTGATAATGAGGACTTTCTCACAGGATTTGAGGGAAGATAATTAGCCCTGATGCCAATTACAGGCGTGTCTGAAGGCCTGACATTGCTGTTGAGGCAAACATGAATCTGCTATTGAAAAAAGAGGAAACTTTTAGCACGTATTAGAAATAAAGACCCCTCCTTGAATTGCCACCTTTTCGTGGTGGAGGGGTTTGCCTGTCCTAATGATTCTGGGAGCTATGTTGTCAGGGGCATAATGCCCCTGGTAGGGTCACCCAAGGCAAACGGGTCCTAGGTGAAGGTCCAGACTAAGTGCAGTTCAGAAGACCCCTATGAGAGAAAAAAATGTTTCCCTTGCCTCCCTTGTCCTTACCTAGACTTGGGTTACCAGGGTCCCCCCTGGAACCAAGCCCGAGGGGAGGGGCTCGAAGGCGAGCAACCCGGCGGTCGGGCTTCTTCCCATGGAGCCTGGCCGGGCCCAGCCCAAAGAGGAGACATGGGTCTGCCCTCCAATGGACCCACTACCTGTGGGAGGGGCTATAGGGGTCGGGTGCAGTGTGAGCCGGGTGGCAGCCGAAGGCGTGGTTTTTGTTGGACCGATCCTCGGTTATTGACTCTGGCTTTTGGGACATGGAATGTCACCTCTCTGGTGGGGAAGGAGCCTGAGCTGGTGCACGAGGTTGAGAGACCTATCAGAGAAGGTCCTTTTGGCCTGTGGGACACCCAAGGCAGTGGACGGGTACCGACAGACCAAACATGCTGCAGCTTGGGCTGTAGCCGATGCAAAATCTTGGGTGTGGGAGGAGTTTGGTGAGGGCCTGGAAAAAGACTATCGATTGGCCTCGAAAAGGTTTTGGACCACCATCCAACGCCTCAGGAGGGGGAAGCAGTACTCCACAAACACTGTTTACAGTGGAAGTGGGAAGCTGCTCACCTCAACTCAGGATGTTGTCAGGAGGTGGAAGGAATACTTTGAGGACCTCCTCAATTCCACCAATATGCCCTCTGTGGAACGCATGGGGGTTCAGGAGGGGGTCTGCCCATCACTGGGGTGGAGGTAGCTAAGGTAGTTAAAAAGCTCTTCGGTGGCCGGGCTCCGGAGGGTGGATTACATCCGCCCTGAACACCTTATGGCTCTGGATGTTGTAGGACTGTCTTAGTTGACACGTCTCTGCAACATCGCGTGGTCATCGGGGGCCTTACCTCTGGATTGGCACAATGGGGTGGTAGTTCCCCATTTTAAAAAAGGGGACCAGAGGGTGTGGTCCAACTATCGTGGAATCACACTCCTAGGCATTCCCGGGAAAATCTATTCAGGAGTACTGGAGAGGAGGATCAGACCGATGGTTGAACCTCAGATTTAGGAGGAACAATGTGGTTTTCATCCAGGGTGCAGCACTCTTGACCAGCTCAATACACTCAACAGGATCCTGAAGGGGACATGGGAGTTTGCCTAACCTGTCCACATGTGCTTTATGGACTTGGAGAAGGCTTTCGACCATGTCCCTTGAGCTATCTTGTGGGGTGTGCTCCGGGAATATGGATTACGGACCCGTTGCTACGGGCCATTCAGTCTCTGTATTGCCGGAGCCAGAGCTTGGTCCGCATTGGGAACAACAGGTTGAATTCATTTCCAGTGTGGGTTGAAGTCTGCCAAGGCTGTCCTTTGTCACAAGTTCCATTCATAATATTTATGGATAGAATTTCTAGTGGCAGCTAAGGCATTGAGGAGTTCTGGTTTGGTGGCCATAGGATCACATCTCTGCTTTTTGTGGATGAATTTACCAGTTTAAGTTCCTACCCTCACCTATGGGCTTGACCATTACCTTTGGGTAATGACCAAAAGAACAAGATCGGGAATACAATACTTCGCAGGGTGGCAGGGCTCTCCCTTAGAGAAAGGGTGAGAAGTTCGGTCATCGGTGAGGAGCTCGGAGTTCAACTGTTGCTCCTCCGCGTTGAGAGGAGCCAGTTGAGGTGGCTCAGGCATCTGATTAGAATCCCTCCTGAACGCCTCCCTGGTGTAGTGATTCGGCATGTCCAAAAAGACCTCGGGGCCGACCCAGAACACGCTGGAGGGACTATGTCTCTTGGCTGGTTTGGGAACGCCTTGGTGTCCCCCAAGAAGAACTGGAGGAAGTGTCTGGGGAGAGGGACGTCTGGACCTCACTGCTTAGGCTGCAGCCCCCGCGATCCGACCCCGGATCAAGCAGAAAATGATGATAAAGATGAAGAGATAGAAATAGAGAGCAATGGTACATGTACTTCTATTTATTCTGCACCTTTTTTCCCCACAATTTCATACAACTGAAGTCACACAGTAGCAGAGGTACTAAAGCTTTCAGAAGCCTTAGTCTCATATAGCTGGAATTACTGTATGGTAGACAATATTTTTGCCATCCAGAGGTCAACCAGCTTTATCCCTACCTTGAGGACCAGGAAGGCGTGGCTTCCCTTCATGAAAATGTGGTTGTGTTGAAATTTACCTTCTGATCAATCACCGGTACAATTCAACCCTGAAGACCAGTTACTGCCGATACACATGACAGCGATCATGTGATATA
This sequence comes from Neosilurus mollespiculum, assembly GCA_030014195.1. NCBI lineage: Eukaryota > Metazoa > Chordata > Actinopteri > Siluriformes > Plotosidae > Neosilurus > Neosilurus mollespiculum. The sequence continues at coordinate 35,628,826 of JAQMYF010000022.1, read as the reverse complement.
TGTTTCATCATGTTGCTGAAGCAAGTATATGTTTTCTCCACCCATATTTTTGCAACAGTCTGCCTCTAAAATCTGACAGAATGGACATAGAATGGCCATGGAACTCCCAGCTACAGTTTACAGAGTAAGAACTCAGCATAACATATCTGGGCACATTTGTGTGGCAGCCTGAGAAAAGTCCATTGAACACTGTTGTGGCTGAATTCCCAAAACCCAAAAATTGGATTTCCTTCGAGTTCTTTCGTTCCCCCCACCTCCACAGACCAAAGACATGCACATGGCTAACTGGATGTTCCGAATTGCCCCAGGTTTAAGTGTGAATGGTTGTATGTGTATTGTCCCAGCGATGAACTGGTGAACTGTTCAGGGTGTACCCCACCTTCACCCACAGTCAGCTGAGATTGGGTCCAGCCTCCCCCTCCCCGAACTGACAATTATGTTTTCACCAAAATTAGGTTTTGATGTTATTACATACATATTTGGACTGAGCACCCAAAGGCAAGTTGATGTACAACTGTATATAGACTATGAATGTCAGTCCTAGAAACCCCATGGTGTGCAAAAGATATATCTAAACAAGTCAATTATTATGCTTTACGCTCTTATTATCTTACTCAACCTATAATCAGGCCATCAATCAACCTGTTTCTTTTTACATTCCACCCTTGTTTAAATGCTCTGGATATCTGACATGTGATCTATATTCGTGTTTACCATGTCTCTGCTAAATGTACCACCAGATTTAAACTGTTTTCATAAACCACTAGTCTTTTCTCAGTGAGCCAGTGTTTGTGGTTGGTCCCCATTGACAACTGTCAGATGCATGGTGCCATGTCTTTCCCTACGGAGAGGTCATGTGTGGGTCAGCATTGCTGAGAGCTCTAGATCAATTTGATGATGAATGTTACCAGTCAACCTGGTTCTGCCCTGGTTTGATTTATAGAGTATTGTACTTTCCCCTGTAGTTCCCTAAAGCTCTGGTCCACTACTCATTCTCAAAGAACCAAGCCGCCAGGTTCCAATGTGCTGTCTGCTTTTATTGTTTGAGATATTTTCTCAGAGAGACAAAAATGTTTGGGAGAGAAAGAGAGAATGATTGTTTAGCCCAAATTGTCATTTTCAGCTGCTGAAGATCACGGTCTATAACGCAACATTTACACTGGACCGATATTTCACACAATGGCAATCATGTTTCTGATAACCTTGCATACTGTTTCCTTCAAAAGTACTGGAACAGCAAGGTCAATTCTAATTTTTGCTTAATCAAACAAATTTTGGTCTGCAATCATGAGATGAATATGAAATGATAGATCAGAATTTCAGCTTTCAGTGACTGATATTTACATCTATATGGGTTAAACAACTTGGTACCTTTGAACTCATCATTTTTTCTCACTCACTTACTCATCTCACTCATTTGCTGAGCCTATCTGAGAGGCCATATTGTGGATCAGTGGAATCTGAGGCTGGCATCAGATCAATTCCTTCCATAGTCAATAGAGTACTTGTACAACTTGAGGTCGGAGGAAGACACCTGAAGTTGCAGAGAAACGCCAAGTGAGTCGGAGTACTGCTGTGAGGAATCTCCATCGACTCGGCTACTATGTATACGTGTATCTATGTGTAAATCTTTTAAAACTTATGGGGCCTATTTACTTGATATGTCACTGTGTATGCGCACACACATACATACACACAGTATTATGACTGTACACAATACAAGAATAAGTATATCAGCATGCTGCTAATACTCTGTCTACTTGGATGCGGATTGTAAAAAATAACCAGAACGATATTCATTATTCATCAGAGACTACTGGAGATGTTCTTAGCTCCACACTGAAGGCGTGACTGATGCACACTAAAGGCACCTTTATCACTGGTATTGACAACAGGCACCTAATCAAGTTCTTGTACATCAAGTAGCTTGTCACTCTGCCGTCATATGTAATGTTAAACAGGCTTCTTCACACTGCCAATGTTCAAACCCACTCTGTGAGGAAGTGTCTAATCTTATTACACCGCCATTGATTTTCACTGAGCACCCAAAGCATTGTACTTTCAGATACTGAACTAAAAAGCTTTGAATCAGATACAGCATGAAGAAAGGAACGCAAGTTATTGAATACTTTGCAGGAATTTGCCATAGACAGCACTTGCAATTGAGCTCTGTGTATTAGAGTGGGATTTAGAATGGAGTATGTGCCATTGATTACCGCTGTGCCTCGTGAGAGAAGCATTACAATGTAAAACCCATATCAAACTGAGCCGGGCCCTTTGATTTGACCCTGCTCAGGGTGGACATGAGATTTCATCAGCATGACAGTTCATATATTTGATTACATTACAACACTTTCCACACTGTTCAGTCATAAATTACATAGCCAAAAGTATTCGGACATCTGACCATCACACCGATAGGCTTGTCCTTGCTTTGCTATTATAATAACATCCACTCTTCAGGACAGGATTTCTGAAGTGTAGATGTGAGGATTTGTGTTCATTCATCCTTAAGAGTATTAGTGATGATCAGGGACTGATGTCTAATGAGGAGGTCTGGGGTGCAGTTGTGAGTTCCAGTTCATCCCAAACACTGCAAAAACTGACTTCAGAGTAAGGTAAATATATGCTTGTTTTTGTCAGGGTTTTACCCTCGTCTTACCAGTCGAAATATTTCTAGTTTTTCAAGCCTCTTAGTCCTTAAAGTAAAATGAAAGTGAAACCTTCAAAACTCTCCTTTTATACATGAACAAATGCATATTTTTATTATCAGGTGGTTTTTACTTACAGTTTTATTATAATCTGCTAAAATCCGCTTAATAGTTTGCATTAGCCAGTGAGTGCTCGAATAGGACGTGAATCCCTCAGTTCACATAAGGCAGGTTAATGGAAATCATAAAAGCATACAGATATTAAACCAACAAATCAGATATAAACTAGTGAACCTCCAAATAAAATAAAACTAGGCACAAATATAAATCATATGCGCTTCCATTCACTTACATCAAAAAAAAGTTTGATCATACATATGAAAGAAAGAATACTGTGCCGTGTATTTATATGCCTGCGATGGCCTGGCAAGCTATCCAGGGTGTACTCTGCCCTCGCCCAGTGTTGGCTGAGATGGGCGCCAGCCTCCCTGTGACCCTAATTAGGATTAAGTGGTTCAGAAAATGAATGAATGAATGAAGGACTATTCATATGCAAATTAGTTCCGTATTACAAATCAAAACACAAGGTGATCATGTGACTTTTCACTACTTTTCGCATTAAAATGTCACCCCCTGTGTGTGCAGTTATTGGTTGCTTTTAATTTCTACATGAAAAAAGTTTCATAAAACAGACAAACTATTCATGCAGGCTTTAATTAGGTTTCGGTTTCATTTCATTTTAATTATCCTGTTTTTGCAGTGCAGGGTGTTCAGTGATGTTGAAGTCAGGGCTCTTAACCCTCTGGAGTCTGAGGCCTTTCAGGGACATTTGAGATAGTCTGACATGATCTCACATTTTTTTTAATATTTCAGCATTCTAAAAACTATGCTTCCAAAGTAATATACAGTATATGTTCACGTAAATCACAAACTCAGCAACAACAATTTAAAATTAGTAAACATTGTATTAATGTAATTTTTGTTTTAAAGCATTATAAACATGCACTTTTCAAAAACAGATTTTCCACCGGCAGAACCTCCGACTCCAGGGGGTTTAGTTATTACACCCTAACTTGTTAAACTACAGAATATCTGTACTGACCTTGCTTTGTGCACAAGAGCATTCTCATGTTGGAACAGGTTTGGGCCTCTTAGTATCAGTAAAGGAAAAACATCTTATCAAGTCACAGACATCCTGTATGGATGTGATGGTCAGGTGTCCACAGATGTTTGGCCCTTTTCAATGATAATAAATATGCATTTCCAAGTAAGCTCATAAAGTTAACCACTATACTATCACTATGAGATAAGGCATGTCCATTTGTGCACTAACTGCCTCTAAGTTTTCCTAATGCTTTAATTTTTAATAATAATTAAAAATATATGTATATTACGCTGAAATGCTGCACATTTTCTATCAAATGTACATTTGACTTGCTTGGCTACATATTATGATCAACTCAAAAAGCTAGCATTTAGTACAGGAAAAAAAAACATTTTAGACATAGACGCTCATAGAGGCTGATTTACTTAAGTTTTGCGTAAAAAAATGTGTAAATTTGATAACAATAACAAGAAATAAAGGGCAGGCTTAGCTTACAGGATTTTCTTTTTCTTTTATAAACCAATAGAAAGTTCCTGCATATTGACCTTAATGATTATGCATTTTAAATTATTTCTACCTAAGCCTATAAAATGTAGGTCTGTGTCAATGTACACAGATGAATTCACACCCACAGTGTCATTTATTAAGAAAAATCAAACTCTGAATGTGCCAAATATACCAAAAAGGCAGGTATTAAATTTGTAAAGGATTCATATTTCGGTGAGTTGAAAGTTTAGCAGAATTATAACTTGGGAAATGACTTTAAATGTTTATTATAATCACTACTTATGTTACTGCAGTAAAGATGAAAAAGAAAAAAGAAATAATATTAGATCATTGCTGATGCTTTTAAGCCGAGCCCTTTGAAGATTTTATTTTAAATGAATTGTATTAAGCATATTAACAATATTAACTAAATTCTACACTCTTATTTTTATTTTCTTATTATCTTATTATTGCTTTCATATCATATTTCAACACTTTATTGAAATCCACATTACAGCTGCATTTAATTTTTAAAGTTCTTGCAATTAATAACTAACAAATTGTAAAACAGAGGCACATTATATTGTATCCGCTCTTTATTTAATTTTCTCCTGAGCTTCAACTCAAGTTATATGTTGTAATTAGAATAAAAATCTATAATAAAAACAAACAAACAAAAAAACTCAATCTAAATTAATCCTTAACAGAGATCCCTAAAAATGTAAAACTATGCTTTAAATTTCATATACTCTATCTTATTATTACCTGCTACATGAAATGTGTGTAAATGTAAATGTAAAATGTGTGTATGTATGAGGACTCTCACCGTGGTGTATTTGCCCAGCTGGCATAAGGAAGGGAACGTCTCCTGGTGAGCCCTCCGGATCTTTTCAATGATGGCCTCCAGCTCTGCCGTGAGCTCGTAGGTTTCCGTTAGCTCCGGCTTCGGACTTTCCTTCTTCTTTTTATTCCTGTCATTCCGCACAGCTGTAAGGGGCATTGAACCAACATCATTAGCGGTCCTAGATGAAGAATAAATTAACGTGAACAAACTTAATGTTCTACTAACATCATTCAAATGTAAGACATTTTCTTACTAAACTAATTAGGACCGCCCGTCACAGACGGGGATTTTACTGATGGTCTCTTTTTCCTCTGTCCACTTCCAATCTGGGGTTTCAGCAGAATAACTCCAAAAATAAGTCAGGTATCACAATGAAACTTACAAAATGTCGCAATATACTCAAAAGACAGATCAAGTTTTTGGATTCCTGGCTTCATCCGAAATCAATAAAGTGTGATTTCTGGTAATTTTACCTAATTATATATATATATGATAATCATCAAAGTTACGAGCATTACACCGTCAGAATTTTGTTGGAGCTGTACAAAGACGCAAGTAACAACACAGTGACCCTTTCAGCGAATAGAGTAAAGAATTCAGTAGAAATTGAAGCCAGCTGCTAGCCTCAGCTTGTTTCCTCTCAACATCAAATGTCTTTGCGTGTCTGACCGTTCTTCAAATTGCCTGATAAGTCAATTTTGCTCTAGTTGGACTTTATTTTAATACACAATAAAAAAAAATCATAACACAATTAATTGTGTTGTTGTCATGCAAAGGGTTAACTGCATTCAAATAGGATCCACATAATATAAATTATATAAAACACCATCAAGCTACAAGAAAATAATTTTCAGGGTAAAGGCAGTAAGCCTATCAAACTTCATTATCAATTCATAAAGTATAATACCTTGCTCGCTGAGAAATGTCTATATTCCTCTGCCAAAGGGTCTATGTTATTGATTATGCGAAACCTGCAACCTCAATTTCCAAGAACTTTGGTGGAAGGGAGGAGTATGAGCCACAGAAGAACCCATTACATTTTGGAAAATGATTTTCAATAACGTTGCAAGACATGGAAACCTGCACTTAAAATGCCATTAATTATAAAATCTAGAAGATGGTAGTCAAGATCAAAAGTATAATACTAATACATGAATATAATAAAACATAGCCAATGTAAAAATACAGTATGATGACTCCATATCACACTGAGCCGTCATCTGGTGTACATATGACGCATAATTCCTAACATCATTGAAAACATATATCCAGACACATGGTGTGGTTGTGGTTGTATATCATAGACAAAGTGGTTATTATCTTTGTCTGAGGTCTGTGCCCTCCAGGTGCTCTACTAGTTGTATATTTAAAAATAGTATGCCAGTGTTTAAATATCCATTTAAAAATTCAGTCTGTAAAACCAGAAAAAGTAAGCTTGAATCTTTCTGGAAAGTTACTGTCGAGGCAGGTGCTTTGGCGTGCTATCCTTATGTCCAGGCTTACAAGAGATGACACGAGACAAAGCCTTTAAAAAAGCTTTATAACCACTGAGGTTAACAACAACACACCAAGAGCTAAATAAAAGAAGGTCAATGAAAACAGATTTTAAGCTAGTTCATCTGAAGCATGATTACTCAGACATGATGGACGTTAAGTCTTCCATAGAGGCCTTGAGGCTTTAGCTTCTCATTGGCATAACCAATGGAGCAAGAGAGTGAATCCTTCACCTTCTGTATTAGTCATGTAGGCAGTCGGCTCATGATAAATACAGACGAGGCTTATGAAGCCGGACAAGCTTTACGACATCATTAAAGAGAGAAACACCTGGTGCTGTGCAGGGGGGTCGTCTGGGGACCATCCAATTTCATTAAGCTGCAGGAGAAGTGGTACCATGGACCACAGATCAGTGATGGCCCTAAAAAAAACCTCAACGACGCATGTCTGATAACATTCAAAGGCTTCTGAAATTCCCCAGTGATCTTATAGAAAGAGGAATTGACTCACAGTGATACCCCCGTGCATCTGCTCTGAAGTTCCAATGCATTCATTAATATTCTTACTGCAAATGTATGGGCAGTCATATTTACACATGGACACATAAATTTGTATTAAGGCATGCATATTCAGAGATGCTAACACTGCTAAAAAGAATATCATAGCCGGCAGAGAGAAAACACCCCCCCACCCCCCACCCCCCCACACACAATTCCACATACATACACACACACACTCACAAAGTCTCTACTACAGAAGACAGAATTGTTCCATATTAACAATGTAAATGATAAAACCTGCAGTAAATTTTGATTTTAAATATTATTTCATACTAAAGTATTACATATTTTAGTTTGTTTATTATTTACATATTATATTATTAGCACAAACACTGATCACATGACAATAAGAAGTTCAATGTATGGTTGTTCTGAAGGAAGGCAGTACATCACAGGATTTCCCCCACACTGTTTTCCTTGATCAGATCAGATTACAGGGAGTCATGTACATGAGGTAGGAGGCATCAAATGATTCTGGAAAGAATGCATTTCGATAGATCTTTCTATATTTTCAGGAAACAACTGTGGAAAAAATATGAGATAAAAGAAAAACACTAGACCAAAAATGAGTGTGATCGCTATATAATCGAAGATACTTGAAAGTTCTCGGCCTCAAAAGGGGCGTAACTACAATTTTTGGTGCATAACTGTATACTATAAAGCCTTATAGATGCATTTATTAGTGATGTCACTGGTTAAATGATCCAGCATACCGGATTCTTCAGGTGGGCAAAACACATCAAATGAGTCATTGTGTTCAGTTCATGTGTGGATTACCGAACAGTATTATTTGGTACATTAACGTGATAAACAGCATGCCGGTTAGCTGTTGTGCCCCATGATGCACAAATCATTATGTTAAAGGTTCAGGCCACTTATATCGATTTCTGAACAATAGCAACAAAAAATTAAACTGGCAAAGGACTCTCAAAATGTCAGCCTTGAATGAGCCTTAAATTGCACTACTTGCAAACTCGTGTGCTTTCCGGAGGATTTTTTTGTTATTGTTTTTTTAAAAACAGCTACCAAATTCAGAATAATAACTGGAGAACTTTACCAATGGTAGTTTTCCCCAGAAATAAAAGCCTACTAGTGACTCATATAGCCACATAAGGTGACTGTGTTCTTTTTATTTGTATTTTCCAATTTGAGTGCTTAAGTGATAAAGAGCCGGTAACAGCATGCATGGTTAACATTTTTAAATCATTAAACTCAATTCAGTTTACCTCACATGTGCAGTGAGCACTTTACATATCCTACCTCTTTGTGTGGTGTGGTTTGTTTAGTGCTCTGATACAGTCCATGATAAAAAAACCCCTCCTGAACGTGATTTGTGTGTAAAGTCCAGAGTAGTGTAGTTCACAATCAGCTGTTTAGCCTACACACTTTCCCTGTTTTCATTAGCAACACTGTATCAATCAGGAAGCTTCTCTCCGCCAGCAACCAGTTTATCATGATATCTATCCAACACAACTTTATGCAAGCTTCTTAATTTGTTTTGAGTTCACTGTCGAATTGTGCATGAGGCTCCGCCATTGTGAGCTTTTATTTTCTTTTGCCCATTCGACGACTGCGCATGTCGGACTGCACAAAAACTCAAACCTTTGTCATCATTTGATAGTCAAGGAGAGGAAAGGTTCCAGTTGAAGTACTGCTGCTCCAGGACAATTCGCCCATCCACACAGCACAGGTGGCAGTGGCAGAAGCAGCCAGATGTGGCTTTGAACTGTTGTCTCACGCACCTTACTCACGTGACCTGCACCGTCTGACTGCTATATGTTTCCCAAATTGATGTCCCGCTTGTATGGTCGCCATACTCTGATTGATGACATCATTCATGCTGCTGAGATGTATCTGGAGGTTCAAGATGTAAGCTACTTCTTTTAAAAGCTTCACACATAGAAAGCTGGTGTAATGCAAGCAAGGTGAAAGCAGCTGCCACAAGCAAATTCATTTAAATCCCGTGTCCTTTCCTGCTCAGTGAATTGTCTTTTCTACCATGAGATTTTTATTAGTGCTTGTTTCGAAATTATAGTTTTCAGCAGTCTCCTTACCAAGGTCTCATATAAATGCCACGGCAAAACAAATGTCGGATTTATTATTCACGCAAAACACAATAAATACAAAGTTAATTTCCTGTAGTTATTAAGTGTCAGTGCCTGTTTTTATTTACTTATATCTAAAGGGGTTAACAGTTTTTAAAAGTACTTTAAGTTACCATACAATTGATGTACTTTCCCCCCAACATTATCTGCAGAAAGGTGACCTGGACTGTTAGAGGCTTCATGCTCAAAACTATGACGCCCTCCAGCACATTGTAGTTTACTTTACATGCATAATGAATGGACCCCCCTGCTGGTCCGCCTTGGGTGTCTTCTCAGCTAATTACCCGCCTCAATGACATCAGTTCCACATTTCTAACCATGTCACACTTTACATGTTTCTCCTGGATTGGACAACATGTTCTGTGATAACAGAATCAACACAGACTTCCTTTTGTTCATTGTCAAAATGGCCCTGATCTCAAAACTGATATCCGATCTTGATTTAGTATTAAAATATAAATATAAATGAAACATGACATGCTAACTTACAACTTTGCAACCAAAGATGGCCAACAAACAAGTTCTGGCAGTGTCAAATATTTTAGTTTGAAACCTCAGAAAATGATCCCAGCTATGATCTATGATATGCTGTTAACACAGAAGTCACCAATAGCATTAATAATGCACAGTCACAGAAACGGATTAAAAGATCATTGGCATCATAT
>JAQMYF010000022.1:35591381-35613241 GCA_030014195.1 Neosilurus mollespiculum | reverse complement strand
TACAGAATACAGATTTTATCATCTTGGAGAACTGATTAGAGTTCTGGAATCCTTGATTAAAAATAATAATAATAATAATAATAATAATAATAATAATAAAAATAACATAGTAATTAATATGGTGGCATAGTGGTTAACATGTCTGGTTTGAGTCCCAGGCTCAGGCAGTTTATGTCATGTTTGGAGTTCCAATGTTCCCCTGTGCTTGTGTGGGTTTCCTCTGAGTACTCCTGTTTCCTCCCACAGTCCAAAGACATACACGTTAGTCTAACTGGCTGTTCCAAAATTACCCCAAGGTGTGGATGTGAATGGTTGTGTTTGTTGCCCTATGATGGTCTGGCAGTCTGTTCAGGGTGTACCGCCCCCCCTTCCCCCAGTGTTGGCTGAGATAGGCTTCAACTTCCCTGAGACCCTAAAAGTAGGATTAAGCACTTCAGGAAAATTTGTTTTTTCTATTACTTAATACAGTGCTCAAGACTTGCTCAAAGTACTGTAGATCTTAGAATACAATCTCATGCGTATAGCATATTTTATCTTTATATTTTCCCCCATTTAATCTGTTAAACTGCAAGAATAACTGCTCAATGCCTGTGAAAAATTACCATGACTATCAAGAAAAATTTCCATGCATAAAAAAAACCCCGACATTCCTTCCTCAGACTTCACCAATCATTCTCTTTAAATCCCCCACAACATGCCTACCAACTACACATGAAGCTTATCAGACTTTATGCACACTTTAGTACTTTTTTCAGATAAAATCTTACTAAATCATGGCTACACAATTATCCATTTAAAAAAAACATAACTTTGTATTCGGACCCTTCTTTCCCCAGAAAGCAGCAAAACACAATTTTGCTTTTGTTTCTGGTTTAATTCATATTTTATGGTCTACTAGGAGGTGATAATGTTGTTGTTGTTGTTAAGTGTTATTTTATGGAAATTTCACAATTTTCCTGTTTTGTTCAATATAATAATCGAGAAAGCATGCTAGTTTTAGAACAAACAATACCATTATTCATTTATATATTTAAAGTATTAAACTCTTCTATCATATGGGCTGTAAAACCAAATTATCTGGGATTTTGGCTGCTGCAATTAAAAGAGTGCATGGTTAGTGTATAATTGGTGATACTGGGTAATTGAAGCCTGCAGACTAAACCATATCCTTTTTGCAATTTTGTGTGTTTCTAGTCGTCAGAAAAAAAAGGGAAAAAAAAGGCTGACCATCCTAAAGTGAACAAATTTAAATGACATCTTATGTACACTGACATCAGCATGATGTTTTCTCTGATAAAATTCTATTTCGTCTGTCAAATTTTTTTTTCAATTATGATGTGATAACAGACAAATCAGTAAACAAAGACATAAAGGATGCTTTGTGTTTTTGAAGGGTGGGCAGATCAGAGTTGGTACTCATAGTCCACAGATCAGCGGTGGCCTTGCTCTATTTGCACGAGTTGAAAAAGGCTTCACGATTTCATGATCACAGCCACTAACACAAATACAACAGCAGGGGCATTCTGATGTTTCTTAGGATCAATGCAGCAAAGCATTCAAGCCTCCAGGAAAAACAGACAAAAGCAGATGAATGCAACAAAGAAGATAGAGAACAGAAAAGCTCGAGAGCCACAAGGACACAAGAAAATGAAATTATGGCTGAGTATAGGACAAACAGTATCCTACATCTTGGCTTGTTTTGAACCCTGAGCATTCCATCTTAGTTAGTGTTCCTTATGCATTAAGGAACGAGAAAATCTTCCTGCTCCTTGGTCCATGAAGCTAGTTGAATGGATTTAGGGGCCTTGCTCTTTACATGGCCGAGCCATTGGACAGCACGCTTCAGAGATTACAGCGCGATAGGAATCTAACAGAGTGACTTAACAGCCACTTGAAGCTGACACGTTTAGAGCAGCAGGTGTCATGGTGGTAAATGCCACTCTCAGTAGCACAGTGGCTCTCCTAATCCCATACATGATCTGAACACCAATAGTCCTGGTCACTTGCCTCTACACTGTGGTATCTGCAAGCTAAAAAAGACCAAAGAGATATAAATACGGAATAACTTTTTTTTTCTCTTTTTCTCGACTTTGACCTTGGTTGTTTTTCTATCATTTCATATTTCATGCAGACAGGAAGGCTGCATTACAAGCAGCAGCACTTGGAGAGTGCAAACCTCTGCCAAGCCCAATAAAGCCCCATCTATGGTAGAAAGTTCATGAAAAATCACACATAACAAAACATAAGCTCCTTGGCACAGGCAACAACCCCTTTTTTTAGAACTGTTGTGAGCAGATAAGCCTACAGAGAAGACTACTGTGGGCACAGACACACTGATACAGTTAAACATTGGAAAACGGAATATCTTAAACTGTTGACGTTAAGTGGATGGGGAATGTATTTCTCACATTACCGTTCCTTTACACTGATATTGCTACGCAACTACTGTCAATCAAAAAAAATGGCCTTAAATAATCTTTAAGGTTTTCAACTGGTCCAATAGTCAGACTGTTGACGATATACAGTCATTATACAGGGTGGCATGGACAGAGTAACTGTTAGCACGTCCGTCTCGCAGCACAAGGGTTTGAGTCCTGGGCTCGCTGAGGGTGTTTTTGTGTGGAGTTTGCATGTTCTCCCCATGTATGTGTGGGTTTCCTTCAGGTACTTTGGTTTCCTCCTACAGTTTAAAAACATGCACATTAGGCTAACTGGTGGTTCCAAATTGCCTCTAGGTGTAAGTGTTTTGATGGTTTTGTGTGTTTGTTGGCCCTGCAATGGTCTGGTGAGCTGTTCAGGGTGTACCCCGCTTTCTCCCAGTGTCAGCTAAGATTACCTCACTAATAAGATAATGTGATTTGGCAAATGAGTAAATGAGTATTTATATATTTTTCGTTTTTTCTAGAGTACTTTTTCCAGATTGTTTGAAAAACATGGCGGAGAGACCTGTTGCCCTGATCATTCTGATATTTACAAATAAGCAGAGACCCTGATTTAGCAAATGATAATACAAAGTTGATAGCACAAAAGAATGTGCAAATTAATTTACTCTTATTCCACTGACTAATTTACTGCAAAATGATGTGTCTTTTAAAACAAGAAAAATCACGTGTTTTGGATGACGTGTGCTCGTCCCTTTAGGAACAGTAAATATCTGTGCAGATTAGTTCACCTAAATTTCAATTTGCTGAAGCTATCTGAATAATTAGCATGTATATTTATTATTATACCTTTGTGTCCATAAATAATTGGAAATTTTATGGGAATTATTATACATTATTATTATAATGCAGTAAAATTGTTTTCGCGTAATATTTAATATTTGCCCCTTTGCATTCCTGATATCAACAACATTTAAAGAAAATCTGTCGGAAACCTTTCATTCAAAGTTATTTTAGTAACAAAATGCTCACCCTTACATTTTAAGGTGCACTCACACGATACCGATTATTTGCCCTGATCATATTCCGATGTTTCTTCGGAAGAATTTGGAGAACATAGGGTAACATCAGAGGGGGAAAAAAAATTATAATAAAAAAAATTTTCATATTTCACTCTTTCTCAAAGTTTTTCTACAATGTCCTCCGATGTTTTCTCATGTGTACCAATGTCCTCCAATATCTTCCAATGTAACATCAGAATATAACTGGGTCAAATCAGGATCATGATTGATATCGTGTGAGTGCACCTTTAGATTTATTTTGTATTTTGAAGAGTTTTATAACATGTCTCACTGCCTTTTACTGAGTTTTGTCTTTACTCTAATGGGGCAAATCATGCACAGTTATTCTGGAAAACAGTCAGTAGTATGTACAACTTGGAATTCTTGTAGGTTTAGCAAAATAAAGTATTGTTTCAGTAGATGGCACAATGTTGGCAGAGGTTCAGTTATATATAAATATTTTGCCCAGAGAGAGAAGTACAGCAGGTTGAGTCTCTTACTTTGGCTCGACCACATTGACGCAGTAAAACTTGAGTAGCACCATATAAAGATTTTTTTTTCACACTCATATTCAGATAAATTATCCTTGTAAGCAGCAAAGCCAATTCAGAGTTGACTGTTCTGTCTCTCAGCCAATAAGTTCCCACTTTCTTTTACAGTGAGAGCTTTGCTTCATCATGCAGGGAACAGAACACCATTAAATAAATGACATTTAATGCTCTTCTCCACAAGAGGAAATAAATCCAGTCGAGGATCCCACCTGTGGGAGTGTCTCTTCCTCTCAGACAAAATGTACTCTTAATGTGCCTTTTCTTTCCGCTCAATCGAGCAGCTATTATCAGCTTAATCGCCTATTTTATTGAGCAGTACTTAACACACACAAATAAAGCGAGATCACACAAGAGGGGGCTCGGGGGCTTTGGTTTCTGTTTCAGAGCACCTCTTGAAGAAATAAACAGGATAGCACTAAAAAGTGAGAAAATGATCTCGGAAAGCCCGCTGTATTCCTGTCTGAATATGTACTGAATGTGAATATTAATACAGTGCTGTAATAGTATGGAGTACATTCCTCAGTGCTTTTTCTGGCCCAAAAATGTAATCATTGATTTAATAATCTGATCCTTCAGAATTAAGAGGAACTGTTTATTTGCAGCTATTGCTATTGAAGGAGTACAATCTTATTAGTTTTAAAGAGACCGTTACACGTGATTAAGAAAAGAGTACAAGGCACCAGCCTTTCTAGAATAGGAAAATAATTACAAACAGGGTGATATCCCCTCAGTGTTCACATCCTCAAGTTTTTTTATTACACATAAAAGAAAATGAAAGTCTTTCAAACCCTCCTGTTTACACTGAAATTATGTATATTTTCATCATCAGGTGGTTTTTACTTACATTTTCCGGAGTTGCAATCTGTTAAAATGCGTTCGATTTGCATTAGCCTGTTTGAAAACGCCCACCATCTATAATCCAGTTCAAGAGATTTTCTCATTTATGATTGGGGAAAGCCATCACATCAATCCAGCCTGATGAAAATGTTGAGGTCACACATTTACCTACAAGTGTTGAAAATCTCCAACACTACAAACAAAAACGACTGAACAAATGAATGAATAAATAAATAACTGCAAAGGAATCCTTTTCTTCCCTTATTTCTTACAGTTCATAAGTTTTACAAGCTATAATAATCATCATGTTTTTATTTTACGCATAAATGACCTAGCAGCTTCAGTTTTTCCTCATGATGTCAGCTCAGGAGCAGTCTTTGCATATGTGTGGTGTATATGTGAGAGAGCGAGATGGTCATGTTTACAGCCCACTTCGATCATGTTCCTGTCCAGCCTGGCCATCTGTGCAGCATGCGGCCCACCATCACGACAGATGCCCTGGGAGATAAACACAATATTTCTTTCCTGTTCTTGTCACAAACACACACACACTGGCAGTGGAGTGGTGGCAGACTGAGCAGAAGAGTGTGAGGGCCATTAACATCATTCCTGGGAAAGAGGGAAGCGAATCTGGATGGAAGAATGATTGGTGAAAGCTCATGAGGAGAGAAGCTCCAGCATAACCAGACCTAAGCTGCTCTCTCTTCTGGGATCTAAACATAGCCAGCTGTATTGTCACCCCCCCCCCCCTTCCTGGGCACAAAGATCTGAAAAACCTGAGAGAGAGAGAGAGAGAGAGAGAGAGAGAGAGAGAGAGAGCGAGAGCTACAGCTGCCATTGTGTCCTAATGATTCTCCGGCATCACCCAGAGGAGTGAATCTCACCAGGCGACTACCAGATGCTGACATCTTCCTTAAGGCTGCTTAGGCTAATAATAATGGTTCCTGTTTTAGCTTTCCAGGAGATTTGCTGTGACACAATGCTAAATTAACATTTTAATATAAAGTTCACTTTTCTTTCTTTCTTTTTTGACCTCATCTGTCTCTAACTATTATATTTATATATTTGAACAAGACATTCAACAAAGTCCAGATTTCTGAGCCTCTCAGAATAAAAATGTACCAGGTAGGAACTGTGCCACCTTTCCACTAGCATTGACAATGTATTAATTTTTGAAAAATGAATAATAAAAGCATCATAATAGCAGTGGTGAGCAGTTAAGGGCCTTGCTCAAGGGCCCAACAATGGCAGCTTAGTGGTACTGGGGCTTGAACCTCCCAACTTTCGGATCAGTAACTCAGAGCCTTAACCACTGAGCCACCACTGCCTTGATATATCAACAAATAAAATATAATGTGGTGTCATGAACAGAAACAAACAAACCAGGAGGCATGTGTGTTTAAAACGAGCTACTTGTACATATTACTAGTACTACACAAAAAAACCAAAACAAAATTAAAAAAACCTTAAGACTAGTAAACTTCAGGCAACTGACAAACAGAAATTCAGGGACTCCAATAGAGATATACACAGCTTGGCTTAAACAGACCTAATAAAGGTCCTAATAAAGGTGTCAGCAGGGTGGCAGGTGACGAGAGACAGGTGGAGCCAATAAATAGGGAAAGTGCTATTCAACGAAGGCCATATTTGTAGGCTGCAGGGTTTTCTGGGAAATTAAGTTTGTGGTGGTAGATAAGCTATTTACAGCACTTTAACTAAAGGGTTTTAAATTATTTCTCCCCATGCTTGCGCGGGTTTCCTCCAGGTACTCCAGTTTCTACCCACAGTCCAAAGACATTCACATTAGGCTAACTGGCTGTTCTAAATTTCCCTTAAATCCGAGTGTGAGTGTGAATTGTTGTGTGTGGTCTTGTGAACGTTTCAGGGTATTTAAATGAACTTATCATACCTGTCAGATCCCTTATATCATAAACTTTTTGAGTCCCCCATCAACACAATAGCTTCACACCCTCTGCTCTTTTATGGATAAAAGAAAGTAAGTGGGAGAGCAGGATGAATGTTTAAGAAATCGCCGTCTGGATTGTTCCTTTGTCCCGAAAAGCACGCTGGTAAGAATCACCTCTTCTCTCATGCCAAATGGAGCATGAAGTGGACCAGGAGCCATAAACGCTGATGCAATCGACGTGCTCCAATAACGTGTGAAATGCAAAGCACTCCGATCTGTGAGAACAAGGCGACAAGAGCGCTAGGACGCAGACGGCACAATGATGCATTCAGCAGCCCAAGAGCTCTATTTCAAGGGTACTATAAGAGCAATGAACGTATCCACGGTGTCCTGATGTGCCACGACAGTGTTAATCATGTTTTATTTTTGTTTTTCTTTCAGTTTCTTTTGTGCTGTCTGATGAAGCAGATTGAGGCAAATACTTATTAAATTAAAGGAGAATGCAGTGAAGAGCGCTATGAGGACATCCAGAAGGAAACATCGATATTTAAGTGCCAGGGAGTTAGTTATCAGTGGAGTATGAAAATGCTTTAAATGCAAAAAATACACCCAGATCTGAAAGCTATCTACAGTTTTATCTTCCAAATACCATTTCGACATTCAGAAAACTGCTGATATTGATGTTATCTTTAAAAAGGAAAATGCTGCAATGACAATTGTGCCATTCGGCACTTCCATTCCCCTGATTCCACACGAATCTTATAAACATGTCTTCAAAAAAAAAAAAATCTCAGAATATAGAGAAAAAGTTAGAAATAAACACTGAAATATCGGGAAAGGAAAGATACAATAAAAATTCATGGATATAAATTAGATGATTAAAGGGTAAGGCAAGGTGTCCTGGACATGGGCGTTTCTGTGTGTTCTGCCAGTGAGGGAGTGGGTTACCTCCAGAAACTCCGGTTTGCCCACATAGTCCAAAGACATGAATATTGGCAGTTCCAAATTGCCTCTAGGTGTGAGTGTGAAAGATTGGATGTGTGTTGGAATTGTGAAGGTCTGGCAAGCTGTTCTGGGTGTACCCCACCTTTCCCCAGTGTTGGCTGAGATAAGCTTCAGCCTCCTAACGACCCTAGCAGGATTCAGTGGTTCTGCAAATGAGCAAGCAAATGAATGACAACAAAGGAGGTAAATAATGGAAGTGACTGAGTGTTCCTGTCTCTTCGTGATTGTGCCTGCGTCCAAAACTCTATCCTAGTTTTTTACAAACTACCCACACATGACCCCCACACTAGTCGACTGTATAGATTTCTGGTATGACAACCTTCCTGTTGTGTACTAGACCGAGGACTTTGCTAGTATATTCATGACGTCATAGATTACATCACACTAGAAGCTGGTGGTAGTAAATCAGAATACTTGGCTGATGCTACAGAAGGCTAGCAAGCAACCATGCTAATGTATCATGTATAAATGCCATCTAGCTTAAGCTAGCAAGCATGCCATTCATTAACAGTAGCAAGCTAGTTAGCTAGCATTTGCAGCTGGTTGGACTGTTTGTTCTGCTACAAAAAAAATAAGGAAAACATATGAAAACTTATTACACTGGAATATGCTACTGATATGCTTTATATTTGTTATCTTCACCAAGGAGTGTCTGTGTGTTACAAGAAAGTTATGTGCAGATTTATTATTATTCCTGGTGGTGGTCTGAACTCTCCAAGTGCTCTTGTTTATTATTTATCACATTTATATTTGCTGCTGGAGTCTATGCCATCTGTTGTCTGTTTTCTGAAAATGTTGGGAAGATGGAAATCACTGAGTTGCATCATGGGATGTATACTATGTTCTGGCTGTATATTGGAACTGTTTGCCAGAGTAGTATATCATTCAGATAACTGAGGTGTACTGCAATTTTTCCTATACTACATACTACTTTTCCATAAAGATCATCGTACGAGCAGAATGCAGTACATAATTCACAAGCAACCTGTGTGTTTGGTGTTTATTTATTTTTATTTTTTTTAAATTGTTTGCATCTTGGCATTATAATGTTGTTATTTGAAATTGGGTGCACATTATATGTTTTCTTTTATTTCTCTTTTCTTTTGTAAAAATCAGAAAGACTGTGCCTGCGCAGATGAACACACTCTAACCAGCCGCGCCTGTACAGGTGACCACTCTCTAACTAACCTATCCTCTGAACTACACGTCACACTTTCTTTGAACTGACCAATCCTGTGTTGCCTTACGTCATCGACTGTCTAAAACCGAGTGTAGGGGATGTTCTTTGTCTTTGTGCAATCATCATTACCTCTTAATATTCAGTGTACACAAAATCAAAAAGGTTAAATCCTGATAAATGTTTACACACGAATTCTAAAAGGTCGACACAACACTCACAGCTGATCTTTAATATTCTTCTTATTCGGTTCCACATCTTCTTCATGACTCCACAAGCTTCAAGACTCTCATGTACGTTTACATTGTTTAAGTTAGAATGAGGTTTTAGCACTTACACTCTTTAGACATTCCAACAGCAAAGCACTTCTGCAGACGGCAGTACTGGCAACGGTTCCGTGTCACCTTGTTGATAATGCAGTTTTTGTCCCTGTGACATGTGTACACCATGTTCTTCTGGATGCTTCTCCGGAAGAAACCCTGAAAGCATGACCAGAACAGAAGATGGAGAGAGAGAGACCGAGAGAGAGAGAGAGAGAAAGAAAGAAAGAGCATATTCAGTATGAATATCTCCACTCACTTACTCATTGATTTGCCAGACTATTTAATCCTACTATTAGGGTTGCGAGGAGGCTGAAGCCTATCTTAGCAGATAATGTGTGAAGGCGGGGTACACCGTGAACAGCTCGTCAGACATCTCAGGGCAACACACAACGATTCACACTCACACTAACACCTAAGGGCAATTTGAAATTGGCAATTAGCCTAATGTGTGCATGTCTTTGGGCTGTGGGAGCAAACCGATGTACCCAGATTAAACCCAAGCAAGCACGGGGAGAACATGCAAACTCCACACTGAAACGCTCGAGCCCAGGAATCGGACCCAGGACCTTCTTGCTGTGAGGCAGACGTGCTAACGTCACTACGCCACGGTGCCGCCTGAGTATGTCCAGTAGTATGAATAATTTACTTTTCTTTGCTGCAAATGTCTTCGGTTCAGTGAGTAAAAACAGAAGACATGCAGAAGTGAAAAGTAATTTTGATTTCTGAACTCATTTGAAGTACATACATTAGTATTACATTATTAAAAATTTAATACAATATTAATTTCTATTCTTTTTTTGCAGACCAGTTGTAAATTTCTGCAAATTAAACACTTTAAGGAACAATGTTTTTATGTGGAATTCGGTGGAATTGTTATCAGTAGTTTATAAAATAAAACACAAGGGTTTATGTCCCTCATCAGTTTGTAGTGTCTTTTAATTTGTTCAGTGGCTATATATATATGAGTATATATGTATATTTGTAAGAATCCAAACTATATCACATCGTAGCATTTTGGAAACATTGTGGAAATGCTCGTAGAAATATAAACATACACAACTGTAAACTGTGCATATTTACATTATAAAGAGTGAACTGAAACTGATTTCCTCAGAAGAATATTACATGTTTCTGTCTCGATCCATCCGAGTGATGAAGAAACACCAAAATGACAGAGGTTTCCTTGAAAAAAGACATTTTAAAAAATCCTTAATGGTTTTATAGTGAATATTAATATGTTATTGCTCCACCGTGGGCAGAAGTAAGGATTAATCATGTGCGGGTGTGTGCACACGCTCTCCGAAGCATGTGTGTGTCTTTCCTGAAGATGACTGAATTTCCATTTTCCTTGCGCTCTGAGTGACTGATGGGGCCTTATGCTTTCATTAGAGGCCGAGTGCATGATGGTTAATGTATTAGAAGGGAGGGAAGAAATGGCCAGCATTAGAGCCTATTGCCTTGGCCAGTGGCGTTCCCCGATTGGCATCACGTGACCTCTCTGAGGTCACGCCGTTTTATGAAGTATCCTTCATTCAACTAATAGACATCTTTATTCACGGTGATCTCAGCTTCCTACGCATCGCTTGTCCTCTGATGGATGAAGATGGGAAAGGGTTTTGGATGGCAGATGCTTATTGTGTTCAGCCTGGCTGCTGCGCCCAAGGCTAAAGAAGTGATACATCACCAGGGGCCCCCATGCATCCCAGTGACCACAACGGTCATGAGACACAGTGACTCCCCTTGAAATATTAGGGTCCAAATATTTGGTCCAACAAACAATTCTTTTTATTTCATAACTGATCAACAATATATCATAAAATTTGTGTATAAAATAAACAATATATAAGAAGTGCACTGATGAACCTATAAAAGTATCCGTATCTCTTCCTAGACCGATTTTATTAATGCAACCCCGTTGAGACAAGCCAGGTGAGGTGGCCCGGCCATCTGATTAGAATGCCTCCTGAACGCCTCCCTGGTGTTGTGTTTCGGGCATGTCCAATCGGGAAGAGACCCTGGGGTCGACCCAGAACTCGCTGGAGGGACGCGTGCACCCCCAGAGGAGCTGGAGGAGCTGGCCGGGGAGAGGAGACATCTCGACCCCCCTGCTGCCCCAGCTCTTAAAAGAGGACACGTTTCCATGTTTGAACCCGATCTAAAATACTGTCTGTTCTCCATGAGTCCGTGTGGGTTTGCTCGGGGATCCAGTTTCCATGCTAATATTCAGACTGGCAACTCTGACTCGTACAGTTCATGGTGCAATAAGATGGACAGGTGTCCCATCCACGATGTAGTTCCACCTCATACTAAGTATTCCTGGAATAGCTCTGGATGTACCATGACGCTGATCACTAACAACCTCTGCTCTGGCCTTTGACAGAACTTGTACCACATTACTACTGTTAAGACAACCCCTTTGGAAATCATGATTTCTCTGTGTTCTCATTTGTATATCCCTTCTTTACTCTGGTTTTGGTCCCTCTCTCTGCTTTTCTGATTGAGCCTTAGCTGTGATTAAAGTGACTAGGAGGTGCTGATGCTTTGATAATTCCCGAGTTGTTCAGCCGTGGCCGGTTTTGTTCTCAGACGACTCAGACCAGGTGGCATGTAAACGGAGTAGATTAATGGACAAGATAAAGGTGGCCTGTTTATGTGCGCGTCTTTGATGAGAGTCCAGCTCATTGTAGTGATTCGGAGATAAGCGCTGATCAACATCAATCAGGCTTAATGCAGATCTTTTCCCCAAAAGTGAATATAGCCCCAATATCCTGGGCAGGAGAGCAACCTGCCACTTCCTCGGTTTCATTCTCTCTCTCTCTCTCTCTCTCTCTCTCTCTCTCTCTCTTTCTCTCTCTCTGTCACTCTCTATTTCCAGTCCTGTGTAAACAGCATCTTAACTAGGATCATTATCTTCCATCTTGTTATTTTAATGGTGGCAGGATAGTGTGACACGAGAGGCTAAAGCATTGCTGGGCTTCTCATTTACAGATTAAAAAAAACAACAAAAGTGCTGCCAATCAATTATTTACTCATCACACCCCCTATCTCCCACCACCCCCTCGCTGGTGGTTCTTTGTATTGCCTGAGCATTCAGTACGGGATTAGTTTTCGCTCTTAATCGCACAGACATCTTATCGCAGCAGCCGAAAGCAGAGAGGACACCGGAGACCCTGGAGGGAAAGCGAAAGAGAGGGTTACAACCCAGATATTAATTACACCTGTAGAGTTCTGGAGTAAGCTGATGGGAGAGACGAAGAAGGAGGAAAGCAGCATCGGGTTACAGCTAGCTGAGCAGAATGGAACAAGAGGGAAGGATGTCGCTTTCCGCCTTTGTGTGTTTCTCTGTCGAACACGGAAGGAGGTGAAGGCCAGGTGAAGCTGAAAAACTGGGGTAAAGAATCTGATCGAGGATAAAAAGGGAGTCCTGATGCACACAATAGCGCCCTTTGTCCCTTCATTTCAAACATGAAATCCCAGAAGATAACAGGGTTTTGAAAAAAAAGCTGTATTTTTTTCGATAGACCAACAAGATGAATGAGAGACCCTCGATTAACCTTTATCGCTTTGCTTTTCCCTGTATTTCGTTCTCTCTTGGTTGTGTTTACTGCTTTTTCCTTCCACTTCCACTCTTTTTCTGGGCAAAACAGCCTTATAAAACTGGGAAGGATGTACAAACCATTGAGATGTTCCAACTGGTTTTGGTTTTCATTGCTTTAGTTGCCCTACTGTAGTGGTTAGCATGTCCACCTCACAGCAAGAAGGTCCTGGTTTTGAGTCCCGAGCCTGGTGAGAGTTTTAATGTTCTCCCTATGCTTGTGTGGGCTGCCCCTCTGCAGTCCGGCTTCCTCCCACAGTCCATAGACTTTCCCAGTCCAAAGACTGGCTGTTCAAAATCGCCCCTAGGTGTGTGAATAACTGTGTGTGAGTGTGTGTGTGTGTGTGTTGGCCCTGCAATGGACTGGCAAACTTTTCAGGGTGTACCCTGCCTCTACCCAGAGTCGTCTGAGATAGGCTCCAGCCTCCCCACGATCGAAGTAGGATTAAGCAGTTTGGCAAATAAAAAAATGGACAAATAGTTGCCTTCCCTTGAGTGCTACTTTTCGAACAAAATGGTCTCCATCCACCAAGATTTTCTTTGTATCAGGGACACCACAGTGGCATAGTGGTTAGCACATCCACCCTACGGCAACAAAGTTCTGGGTTCGAGTCCTGGGCTCGGCCGTTTCTGTGTGGAGTTTGCATGTTCTATACCGTGCCTGCATGGGTTTCCTCTGGGTATTCAGGTTCCCTCCCACAGTCCAAAGACATGCACATTAGGCTTATTGGCCCTAGGTGTGAATGTGAGTGTAAATGGTTGTGTGTGTGTTAGCCCTGCTATGGTCTGGTGAGCTGTTCAAGTTTCAGATTTTTTTTTTTTAATGGTTGCTGAAATTTAGTTGGACTGGAAATTGAGCTAATCCTTGGCAACTCTAATGTCTGGAAAAGAAAATCTGGTTTCATCTAAGAGGTGGGTCCAGACATGTCCTGAACCCTTCACCACTATATCTGCCAACATGGATCAGTGACAGACCTTAAAGTCTTTAGCTGTCAATCATGGTAATGAGAGACTTTCGATGTGAAAAAGAAAGTTGGCAAAATCAGACCAGAAGCTTCTGGCTGTCATGTATTTAAAAAAAAAAAACAAACACCTGAAACACGACCAGCTTTTGTTGGTCCTTCTTTTTATACTAAGTGCCGGGCCCGACAAGATGAGTGTCAGGAAACACCAGAGCAACACAACATCACTGTCTACCGTCTACCATGAGCCTCTGGCTACCTGATACCACTTTTAAAAGTTTGATGCAATTTAAAAAGAGCCTTGTGGGGGGAAAAAAAATCCCTTGGCTCGCTTACGAATCGTACTGGTGTTCAGTATTCAAGTGAAGATCTGATTTCTGCCACAGCATCAAACACAAACCCTCCAACACATAACCAGTCCTCTGGGTTTTTCAGACTGTGTTTTTATCAGCCACGTTTTTGTAATGATAATCAGAGCGACATCATTAGGTTTCAAGTGCAGGACTGAAATGATATTGCGCAGTCACTAAAAGCAAATTGACATTCCCGGCACCCCCACCACGTCCTCCTTGATTTAAAACCTGACAGGTGTTGCATTTGATCTACTTTTCACTCAGACCCAACACTCCTTGATATTGATTTGACACTGATCATCTGCTCCATCAGCCCTTGATGCCTTTGACACTGAATTGACGTACCTCTATATATACACTCAGTAAACCATGGTAATTTCTGTTAAAATTTGCCTCGGGTGGTGGGAGCTCCATGTTGTACTACTTTATATTTATACCGGGGTCAGGGCATTCGGCATAGGGGCATGTGTATGCCTTTGGACTGTTGGAGGAAACTGGAGTACCTGGAGGAAACCCAATGCAAGCACATGAGGAACTCCACACAGAAACGCCCTATCCCAGGACCTTCTTGAGTCGAACGTGCTAACCACTACGCCACCATGCCAGGCCTTCCTGGTTCGGCTGATACAAGATCCAGTTTACCTCCTGATGCATTCCTGCAAAAAAGGCTCACAGGGATGCTGAAGTCGACACTGGACAAAGGACCTCAGCCAGCACTGGACAAAAGTGGGGTGCACCCTGAACAGCTCGCCAGTCTATGGCCAGGCCAAGACTTACATAACCTTTCATACTCACACCCAGGGGCAATTTGGAACATCCAATCAGTCTAATGTGCATGGACTATCGGAGGAAATCAGGGTACCCAGAGGAAACCCACACAAGCACCGGGACAACATGCAAACTCCACACAGAAATGCCCCAATCTGGTCGTTGCTTTATATCTATAGTGTTTTTGTCTCCTCCTGTTTCTGCTTTCCCTTTTGCTTCTTTTTGCTGTCTTCCTTCTGTCCCCTCCAGTCAGGTCCAGCAAGATTATATAGATTCCATAACACAATTCAACAGTAAATAAATAAATGAATCAGATTATCAAGAGGAGCCTTATACCCATAAACCTCCCTTTGGAAAAGCAAATTTGTTCGGCACAACACAGCAACCAGACTGCCATTCGGCTTGCTATGATGCTGGACAGGACAGGTTTAAAAAAAAAAAAAAAAGAAATGCCCCAATCTGGGACTTGAACCCACGACCCTGTTGCTGTGAGGTGGATCTGATAAGCAATAAGTCACCATGGTGTCCGCACGTGAAGCAATATTTAAATAGCGGGAAGTGCCGGAAATAGCCGTAGAAGTCCTGAATGCTCTTCCATCGCATAAACAACCCAAAATACTTTATAATACTAAAATGCACAAAACTAAGAACACTATAACCATGAAAGTTATTTTCAAGAGGGGTGACTAAAGAGACTACAAGCAAAAGGAGCTTCGAGAATAAAGGTGGCAGCAACCCAATCGAATCCATTCCTCTGCCCCTCATGTTAGATGTTCTTATGAGCACAGCTGAGATGAGATGCTCCATTTGGTTTCTCTCGTGAAAATGCAGCACTGCTTTCACGTTGTTGACAAAGCACATTAGCAGGGTGTGTGTTAGCAGTTCACTGCGATAGGCACTCAGAACACACTCGGCAAGGCTAATATCACCCTTCGCCTCTGCCTTTTCTCACTTTCTCTGCCTGTCCTCCTGCTTTACATTCTCTCGTTCCGAATGGCTCCATCCGTCCTTTCTCTCTTTCGCTCTCTATGCAGTAGCAAAGGCTGTGGCTGTATCTCATTGTTATAGCACTACAGTCAGACAGCGAAGAGTAAATAAAGGTATTAAAACCTATCACAGGGAAAGTTATGATCCCATGAGGTGGTGTTGAAATACAGTGAGCGGGTGTATCCTGTTGATGAAGCAGCTCGGCAGTCCACGGAGTATGATTTAAGGATAGACAACAACACAGCACATAGCATCTTCATTCATCAACATAGTCGGACGTAATGAATATTAAGATTTTAGAACAACCATAGACTGCTGGACAGTTAGAACAGGGTGTCGTATTTTTGTTTGAAGTACGGTACCTTTGTTTTTTTGGTTTCGTTATCCCAATGTGTTCACCTGTTCTGTTTTTTAATGTTTAATTTTTGTATTAAGGTTGCACGGTGGCTTGGGGTTAGCACGTTCACCTCACAGCAAGAAGGCCTGGGTTTAATTCCTGGGCTAGGGTGTTTCTGTATGAAGTTTGCATGTTCTCCCCGCGCTTACATGGGTTTTCTCTCACAGTCCAAAAAACCTGCACAGGAGACTAATTGGCTGTCACAAATCACCCCTAAGTGTGAGTATGAGTCTGAATGGTTGTGTGTTTGCTGGCCCTGCAATAGCCTGGCAAGCTGTCCAGGGTGTACCTCACCCTTGCCAAGAGTTGGCTGAGATGGGCACCAACCTCCCCGCGACCCTAATTTGGATTAAAAAAAATGAAAGAAAAAAAAGTCTTACAAAATGAATGAATGAATGAATTTATTTATTTCAACCGTCCTGTTCATTTGTCTAGTCAATGCTAATGTTTTATATCTGAGCCCTGTTTTTCAGGTTGGGGTTTCTGAATTTTCAATCCTTTATTTCCTGGTGTTGACCCCTAGTCCGTTTTTTCCTGTTTTCTGATCACTGATTGTTCTAGTTTAACATTACTCGCTGGTGTTTTAACCCCTGCAATGGACTCTGACATTATTTCATCAACTGCACTAAACAAATTTGCTTCCTGACTCATCTGAAGGCATATTAAAAACAATGGTAACAATAATTTCATTCATTTCAAAACTTCATTATACCAGCATATGCCATCAGTCTAATCAGTCTCATAACAAGGGCATGTGAGGACAGGAGGAATAACCTTCTGGCAGGAAAACGTTCTATTTCCACTCTTTGTCAAAAGGTGGGCGTGATGACAGCCTCCATCTGGACTGTTGTGTAGAACAGAGCAGTGGGACTGTACACGCAAGAAGAGATTTCTCTTATCTATGTCCTAAAGTCAGGGTTATTCTTTGTCCTCTGAGAAACAAAGCAAATGAGTTGTGTATTAAGAGAGCGCTATCAATTCTGGTTCTGAAACAAATCCATTTCTTGAAGTATATCCATCCCAATGCCACAAGCCTGATAATTCTGATGTACTGCTTTTTCCAAAGCTAAAAAGCACTAGAGAAAAGTTGGCAAAATACATTAAAGGCAGCAGAAACAATTACTTAAGGAGGACCATCCATCTATAGCATGGCATAGACCATAAAACAGGCTGGCCGGGTCATTAGAGTAATCTCTATAGACATACATAATCATAGACTGAAGAACAAAATAGGGTCAAGATAAAAAAGGACTGAAATATATACCAGAAAATGAGTGCACAAGTACATTGAACAAAACTTTATCTTAAAACAAAAAAATGTTTAAGAAGAATTAAAATAGCCGGGGCAGCCACGACCCTAATTAGAATTAAGCAATTCAGAAAATGAATGAATTGAAGTAGCTAAATAGCTAACAGCTAAGCTAACTAAAGGCTAAACTCTGAACAGCTGCCTCCATAAGGTAACAGAGCGAACAAAACCAAAATGACCCGGAAATGTAAACCAACAGGAAACCCAAATGTCTGGCAAAATTGATTAGTTTTCTCCCATAGGAACGACCTTGAAAATATTCTTATGGATCCAGTCGGTCTTATGGATCCAGAAAGGTATTTTTCACCTTCAGTTCTTGGGTCCCAGTGACCAAAAAAAGTAAGAGTTTATTAGAAAGCCAAAGTACATTATATGTATGAATCTAAATTGCAACCATTTCTATCATCAAATGCATAAAGTGTTGCAGCAAGCAGTGATGCCAAAGATTACAGATGAGTCCCCTCCAAAGCCAAGGGGGGTGCATACAAAGTTAATAGAAAGTGTGTCAATGAAAGGTTCAATTTCAGAAACTTCCGTCTCACACTTTCCGGGTGCTCCGAAAACATGCTAATAGATATATATGCACTGCTACATCAGCCCTCATTGGGATTGAGTGTGTTAATGGGGAGTCTGGCATGGACTTGTCCGATTAAGGATGTATTCCCACATCACATCCTGTGTCCAGTAAGCAGGTTACTGAAGATGGGTGTTTAAAGATAAATATGAACATAAGTGTATATTATTAAATTGCAGGTTATGAGCTCAGCAAAGTCAGCAAGTAAAAAATAACAGCAGAACAAATTCCAAAAAAAAAAAAAAGAAAAGAAAAGGAATAAAGAAAAAACATGGACGGGTTCTATGATCAATACTACTTTGTTGGAAATGTTATGCTGTGACCCATGCAAATGTAAAGCACAGTATGTCAAGGCCTATAAGCTAGCATTCATCATAATAAAGAGTTTTAGATGTGCAGTATTTTATTCTTTACCAGCATAATAGTCTGTAAGTAGATAGACAAATAAATACATAAATTAAAAAAAAAAATGTCTTAAAGGGCATATGTTGCCTTTTCTTCATTTTATGTTTTGTAAGGAACATCAGAAGATTAAACAGTACATGGAGATAGAGGACGAATGGCAGAAAGATCCCAATGTCAAAAAGGATTTTGGCGAGTCACAAAGCAAGCAGACTGCTTCGTCCTTAGAGCCCGACTCTGGATTTCGTTTGAGACGGAGTGTCCTTCCCTCACTGCTTCAGATGCATATGCATGCTCTTCTGGTTGCCCATATGCTTCTATGCCATTTTACCAATTCTAATCAGACCACTGAGTCTATATCAAACAAAGGGTCACGTCAAACCATGCTAATGCTTCTCCTGAGATGGGGAGAGGAAAAGCATGATAAACAAGCGCCAGCATGTAAACCCATCTGCTCGGGCTTGTGTTTGTGTTTTGATGCTTCTGTAAAGCGATGAAGCGGAGAATGAACGATCAAAAAATATTAAATGAACAAAACCGTCTGGACAATTAAGAAAAGGATATGAAAAGCAATGAGGATTTTAACACGGCCAATTCGCTGGTGGTGTGAACAGGTCACACGTTAGAAATAAAACATGATGGGACATGCTGTTACTGGAAAATTATCAACAATAATATAAACAAGGCACACAACTCCTGATAAATATCTCTATGATAAGTGATCAAGGCTGGAGTTATAAGAGTACCACGGCTACTTTAAAGGCTGAATCAACTTAGACCCTTGGAGGAAGGAAAGAAATAAATCTCCTCTATGATCTAATGCAAAATCTGGAAAGGTTAACACTCAGAATTCCATTCATTGTATCACCTGTCCTGTTAGTTCAATTATTCGTTTAACAAGTTCATGTTCCGTGCTTCCGTTAATGTTTGGTGTTTTGCTCAGCTAAAGTTTGTCTGCCTAGCTGAGTTAGATTGTGTGTTTTATTCTGAGCGAGTCTGAATGAAGGTGACAGCCTTTATTTTTAGGGTTTCAGTTTCATTAGTAATAATAAATCTCTTTGCTTATTGTTACACAATTTCCACCGGGATCAATAAAGTATTCTGATTCTGATTTATTGGTGATGCGGTAGCCTTATTGGGTTTCCTTTGAGGGCAAGGACATAGGACAACCATGCAAGTCATATATCATGCCTATGGGGCTCTGCTGAGAAACATTCTTGTTCTAGTTAGTTTTTTGGGCATCACTTAAAAAAGGCTGTAAACAGTCAGTTCATCTTCTCTTGCTCAAGGAACCACAACATACTCTCCTGTGATGGAAAACATCAGTGGATACCTTTACATGCTTCTTTGTTAAATAAATAACAACATATCTTATTAATCCGGTTATTACTGTGCTTGTCATCCCTCCATCAATCATCTGTACCGCTTATCCATTAGGGTCACAAAGCATAAACTTAAAAAGCAAACTAAATCAAAATATGTTATTGTCTTTTTTTTTTTTGTTTATTTTAACCATGATAAAGGCAGATGAGGTGAGTTCTGTGCAATCCAATCAGAGCTTGTGTATATAATGGGGTCTTTAATCCAATCAGAATTTTAGTATATACTGCATAAGAAAGCTGTGATCCATAATAGTTAGTCTTTAAACCCATTCAAAGTTTTAGCATATACTACATGGGAACACAAGAAAAATGTTCCATCTTTATTTCCCAATATAAGGACTGATGATGATGCTGCTTGCTCCAAATGACTGAAACAAACCGTGAGTAACTGTTGTTTTGGTTCAAGCATGATCCACTTTGAACAATGTTTTTGAAATTCCTAGGCAGCAGACCAATCAGATTGTGCCATCCCAGTGTAGTATATACCTATTATAAATAGCACAGGTTGCTAGAGAAATGAAATGCAAACAGACCTGCTTCGTATTAGTCATGATACGGAATGGCAAGAAAAAAACCTAGATGCTAGGTAATAATGGAATTCATAAACTGAAAACATGAAAATGTGCTAATGACAGGTGATATTTTATAACTATATGACATCTGTGGATTTCTAGCATTGCATAAATTGTAAAGTATTATTTAGAAATTTCATTAAATATTAATATATAATAATAATAATAATAATTTACATCCAATAGTACGTTAGAGGGACAGTGGTGGCTCGTTGGTTAGAGTGCTGGCTTACTAATCTCAAGGTTGTGGGGTTCAAGAAAATGAGTGAATAGTACGTTTTTAGTATGTGTCATGAGAGCTGTTGTATCACTGTACACACACCATATTAATGACTTATGACAGCATGTCATCCAGCATGATTAAGCTTAATACAAGCTTCCTGATATGATCCTTCAACATTCTCTCTCTCTCTCTGAATAAGAAAAGGAAAAGAGATATGGTTATGACACCGAAAGGGCGTATAATCCCCATTCTAATCCTGTCAAGTCACTGTTGCTGAAATCAAATGCCAATCCAGCATGAATTCTGCTATTTTTAACTTTCTCTTTCTCTGTCTCCCTCTTTCACTTTATTCCACCCTCCCTGTCACACTTCATCCGTCTTCATTTTGAGTGCACGAAGAGTGCTAATCTCCACTGTATTCCGCATATTCTCCAAAACAAACATGTTGGGTTTTTTTTCTCAACAAGAATGCATCCCTCCGGAGACCCTGACTGACAGAGAAAGAGAGAGGAAGGGAGAAGGAATATGAGATAGATGGAAAAAAGACAGAGGGATAGACTGTTAAGGAGAGACACAGAGAGACAGACAGTTAAACAGGGTAATAATGAGTAAGAAAAAAAATGAGGAAGGGGGAGAGAGAGAGAGAGACAGAGAGAAGCAGAATGAGGGGAAAAAGAGAAGGGCAAAAAGAGGATGTGAGAGAGAGAGAGGGGGCGAGAGAGAGTAAGATGGAGACAGAACAACACTAAAAGGGAAAGTCAAAAAAGGAAAGAGAAATAGAGACAGACAGAGGGAGAGAGAGACAGAGAGAAGCACCGTGAAAGAGGAATACAAAGAGTCAGACAGATGAAGGGAGAGAGAGAGAGAGAGAGAGACAGAGAGAGAGAGAGAGAGAGAGAGAGAGAGAGAGAGACAGAGAGAGACTCAAACAGACAGACAGAGAGAAGGAGGCAGACAGAGCACACAGACAGAGATGGAATGACCCATTAAAGGGGAAAGATGGAAGGATGGAGAGAGAGCGCAAGTAAGATAGAGACAGAATGAAACATTAGGGGGAAGACAGAGAGAGAGAGAGAGAGAGAGAGAGAGTGTGTG
>JAQMYF010000022.1:35559624-35570053 GCA_030014195.1 Neosilurus mollespiculum | reverse complement strand
TTTGATTAAGTTTAGGGTAAGGGTTTGATTAAGTTTAGGGTAAGGGTTTGATTAAGTTTAGGGTAAGGGTTTGATTACATTTACGGTAAGGGTTACATTAAGGTTAGGGTACGAGTTAGATTAAGGTTATAATAAGGGTTAGATTAAGGTTAGGGTACGGGTTAGATTAGGGTTGGAATAAAGGTTAGATTAAGGTTAGGGTACGGGTTAGATTAAGGTTAGAATTAGGGTTAGATTAAGGTTTGGGTACAAATTAGATTAAGGTTAGAATAAGGGTTAGATTAAGGTTTGGGTAAGGGTTAGATTAAGGATAGAATAAGGGTTAGATTAAGGTTTGGGTAAGGGTTATATTAAGGATAGAATAAAGGTTAGATTAAGGTTTGGGTACAAATTAGATTAAGGTTAGAATAAGGGTTAGATTAAGGTTTGGGTAAGGGTTAGATTAAGAATAGAATAAGGGTTAGATTAAGGATAGAATAAGGGTTAGATTAAGGTTTGGGTAAGGGTTATATTAAGGATAGAATAAGGGTTAGATTAAGGTTAGAATAAGGGTTAGATTAAGGTTTGGGTACAAGTTAGATTAAGGTTAGAATAAGGGTTAGATTAAGGTTTGGGTAAGGGTTAGATCGAGTTTATGGTAAAGGTTAGATTAAGGTTTGGGTAAGGTTTATGGTTAGGCAAGTAGTGGTTATGTTAATGGTAAGTCTCCAGGACATGAATATAAGTCTATGTATTGTCCCCAGAAGTTATGGAAACAAGAGTATGTGTGTGTGTGTGTGTGTGTGTGTGTGTGTGTGTGTGTGTGTGTGAATCTGTATCAAGCTTGACTGCTTTGCATTCGTGTCCCTCTCCTAATAGCCATCTCAGATCCCTTCCTCCATTTGCTTCTTCATCTTTCCGAGCACACTGACGTAACCACGGACGCCTCAGAACAAAAACACAGTAAAGAAAATAAACTGAGGAAAAATACTGGACAGAGTTGAAACGAGTCGAGCTTGTAGAAGTGTGAAGGAGGAAGGAACAAAGCAATGAGTGGGAGAGAGTGAAGCTACAGGCATTTCCTGTATATCTCTGAATGAAGACATTATTTAAAGTTTGTTGTCTTGACAGGAGAGGTTTGAGGGAGGTTAGCTGAGTTTTGGGGATTGATTAGAGCTGTGTTACACCCAGACGCTGTCTTCATTTTGAGGGCTTGTTCAAACAACATTGAACAGTTGCTCAATACTGGCAGAAAATCCCTCCACCCCCCTGCCCCTTCTTTTTACACACACACACACACACACACACACACACACCACACACAGTGTGTCCCTCTGGATTCAATCAGTGAGGCAACATGCAGGCAAAGTTCACAGAAAAGCTACACCAAATTAGATCCAGGTTTTGTATACGTTTCACTCATGTGGACATTGAACCTTTCACAGGAACCACGCGCTAAAAATAAACAGCTGGTTCCTTTTTGTTTCGTCTTTCAGAGACAAATGACTGGGGAGAAAGAATCAGACGATCTGAATGAGAAGTGAATTATCAGGTTTGGGGCATAAGGGAAAAATTAGATCATCACCTTCCTTTGTCTCTTGTATCAGATTTTCAGCATGGGTCCATGCTGCTGTTTGATTGGCTGTTAATCATCTATTCTGATGGACAAAAGGACTCAGTCAGTGTAATAAATAGGAAAAATAAAGGAAAAAGCAGATGATGTCCAATGTAGTGGGTGGTGGTTCTGAAAGGGTTAAATTCCAAGTGCGGTTACTGAATTATCTGGTTTAAAATAAATACTCTCAACACACACTCATCCATCTGAACCACTTAATCCTAATAGGGTTGCGGCGACCCGGCACTGGGCGAAGGCGGGGTACACCCTGGACAGCTCGCCAGACCATCACAGGGCAACGTAGACAACTATTCACAAATGGGAAGCGCACACAGAAATGGCCTCACCGAGCCCAGGATCTGAACCCAGGACCTTCTTGCTGTGAGGTGGACGTGCGAACTACTACACCACCATGCCACCCTTGAAAAACTAACCGAATAATAAACTGGGTCAGTTTACAGAACTTTCTGGTGTAATGCTCACCCACTCACTCACTCACTTGTTTGCAATGGCGCTTGATCCTACTAGGGTAGCAGGAAGGTTGGACCCCATCTCAGCCGACACTGGGTGAAGGTACAGGTACACCATGAACTGCTCACTAGACTATTCAACACACAACCATTCACACTCACACTCACATCTCGGGGCAATCTGGAACAGCCAATTAGCCTTATGTGCATGTCTTTGAACTGTGGGAGGAAACCAGAGTACCTGGAGGAAACCTACACAAGCACGGGGAGAAACCCAAACAGAAACGCCAGTGCCGAGCCCGGGGCTTAAACCCAGGACCATCTTGCTGTGAGGCGGACATTCATTACACTGTGCTGCTTGGTGTAACGCTGTGTTCAGTTAAATCTCCAAAAGAAAGTGGAAAAAATCCAAAGACAGCACCTCTTCAGCCCGAAAATCCTACACAGGAATGTCAGCAAGGTTTCTATAGATCTGCTGTGAAATCAACATGACTGCTTATATTTCTGAAAAATATAAATACACATCACACATTGCTAATTAAAAAAGCAAACACAGAAGCATCCATATTTTTGTCTTCTACGTATCGTAGCTCGGATTTTGATGCTCAAAACAAGACACGTCTGTGTGCTGAATCCCCATTTCAAAGTAAAAGCAGTGTAAGAGTGTGTTGTGCATCCCGCACCCCCCTTCCCTTGAACCCTGTGTGACCTCTACATGACCTCACATCGAGTAGGTCATTCTCTTCACCACTAGCACAACAGGTGTGAAGCTCCTCAAAGTTTAAACCAAGAGGCGAAAAACGACGTGATTAAAAAAATATTTAAAAACAAAAGAAATAATTTTTTCTTGGAAGTGACATTTATAATGCAGAAGATATCTGATCCAGCTGCTGGTCCCTGAGCTGTTCAGACATGTACACTTTTTGTCTGTAATGTACTTTATCACGCAGTGTGGAAAAACCCTGAGTATGAACACATCCTGGTGCTAAAGATCTAATGAAGCAAGTTTATATCTGTTACCATTTCTGTGCCTCGCAATTTATACCAGGCGTCCTGATACTCCTTAATCATCCCTGTCCTCTCGCCGCTTAGCATCCCACAGCCTCATCTTGTTTCAAAGTCGTCGCACAGCTTTTTTCTGTCCCGTTTAGCTGTCATGCCTGCAAAATTAACTCGGCATGCAAGCAGCGCTAATGACCTTTCAAGTCCTGCTCAAAGGTGCTTAAGCCTACAGCAGGGAGAGCGGAAAAGAGCCTAATTGCCACCAATCACGCTCAGACAAAGGGAATGTGAGGCACTAAAATCTCACTCTAATCTCCTCAAAAGCTTTCATGGGATAAAATGAGCATGATATACTTTCTGAGAGGGCCTGAATCTGCAACCAAGACATGAATGTGGTCTCTTTCATTTGGGCTGATTGAAGATCGTTTGAGAGATTGCAAACGGAAAAGATTTCTGTTTTGAAAAAGATATGTAAAAAAAAAAAAAAAAAAGATTTCTAACTTGTTTTATATTTGAATCAGCTCACACATCATCATTCTGCATTCACATCACTGTCTGAACATTTCAGTGCATGTAGCACAAGTATCCATACTGCTGTAGGCTATACTGTCTACACTGTCTATACTGTATTCTATAATGAACATGGGTGGAAATAGAAAAATGGCTCCGTAGTGACACACGAGGATTTTTTTCATTATGACACACAGACGACTTTCAGATCTTTCAGCCAAACAAAAATCTAATTATGTTATTGAAGTAGATTAAATTATATGTATGCATTTAATGGTGCTGGAAATGTTTCACTCCTGACATAACCAGATATATGAAGGGTTCAGAAGCATGCAGAAGGACACTCCTATTACATTCCTGACAGTTTACTGATAGTATATACTACACAAGAATGATTGGTTAGTTTCTTGGGATAATAAGAAATTATTCAATGAGGTGAAGTAGGATATGGAGAATTATTCAGATGAAGAGGGTTTTATCAGATAACACCCTCTGAGATCTGAATAATTCTCCATATCATAAAAAAGCCAAACTCTATAATTGTTTAATTATTCATTCAAAATATTTCCAGAAGTGCTGTTTCCTGCTAATGCTGTTTCCGATTCATTCTTCAACAAAATATGGATATAAAGTATTTAATGGTAAGGATGTATGTTCATTCATTCATTCATTTTCTAAGCCATTTATTCCTAATTAGGGTCGTGGGAGGCTGGCACCCATCTCAGCCGTCTCGGAGTGAAGACGGGTTACATCCTGAACAGCTCACCAGGCCATTGCAGGGCCAACACACATACCACCATTCACACTCACTCTCACACCTAGGGGCTATTTGGAACCGCCAATCAGACTACTGTGCATGTTTTTTTTTTGGATTGTGGGAGGAAACCGGAGTACCCGGAGGAAACCCACGCCAGCACGGGGAGAACCTACAAACTCCATGCAAAAACGTCCCGAGCCCGGGAATCGAACCCAGGACCTTCTTTTCACCAATCAGAAACAAGAAAATATTTTGATTGAGAAAATAATTGACATTATGCAAACTTGGAATAACTCTTAAATCAAAAAAGCAATTCTGAAATTCTAGAAATTCAATAGAATCCCAAAATTATGAAGAAAGCTGTGCAGTATGGCCTTCATATTTTTTTAAGGTTAAAAAAAAAAAAATCACTTTATTGCCTCCAATGTTTTGCGAGGGAGGTTATATATTTGCCAGCATCTGTTTGTTTGTTTGTCGGTTTGTATTTTAACCAAACTTGGTGGGAGGACGGGGTATGGGCCTGGCAAGAACCTGTAACATTTTGGAGCAGAGGAATGTATTAAAGGTATTTAACAAGCAATTAATGAAGGTTTTATTAGCAGGATTACGCAAAAACTACTGATCTGATTTTCATCAAACTTGGGGGAGGGGTGGGGCTTGGGCCTGAAAAGAACCCATAAAGGATCATGCATGAGATCGTTTAAAAAGTCCTGAAAATCCAAATCTTTAACATGGGATAAAACCTTCAGCCGATGCCCACTAGAGGGGGACATTTCATTATAACTATGCCAAATTATAATAATCCATTTGTGCCTGGTGGAGGTACCTTGCACTTAATGAGTGCCCCTCTAGTTCAGACTTTAAATGAGTTTTAAAAGATAATGATGCATGCGTTGCAAGCCCCCAAGTGATTCATTACAAACACAAAAGTGTTTAAGGCAACATCTATTGACTCAGTGCAGCATACGCAGTAGATATGGAACCACACCACACTGTCCATTCGCTGCATAATGAACCCTGAGCTAGTTATAGAAACATCCCAGACCTTTTCCGTCCTATACACAAACTCTACAGAATACCGAACACCAAACTGAAATGCATTCAGCTACAGCACACCTTATCCTACATCTCCTGACGACGATCGACTCAAGCGCTTCATTAACACCCTGACGTCTTCTTTTTATTGCAAATGAATAAATAAGTAAATAAACACTTTTTCAGTGACCCTGACGTGATACCGTTCAAATCAAAGCCTGTGTTTTGTTTTGGGGTTTTTGTGGACATGAAAGAGTGGCTCAGCAAGTGTTAGCACAAAGAGTCTCATCTGAAGAACACAAAGAGATGAAAACCCCGATCAGCATTCTCTTCTTCCAGTTCATTAGACTACTGACAAATCCAAGCAGGGCTCTATCAGAGCAATTTAGCACTGGACTCTAATGCCAACGATTTTCTAATCCATTGAGATGCAAATAAAGGCCACTTAGGTGGCATAATTGGTCAAAGTGATGGGGTACGAGAATGTTTAATAGGATTTAATCACTCTCGGTTACTTAACCAAGACACACAATACAAGTGCTATAATAAGCTGTGAAACGATGATTAGAAGACCGATAGTTCTCATTTGCCCCAGCAAGACTAGATTTACTCTCAAGTTTGTCTTGCCGTCCCTGTGAGGACCTTTAACACAAGTCATAGGATCGTTTAAAAATATTCTCTCTCTCTCATACACACACAATCACACCACCAACGTATGCTTATCGCTTCAGTCTTGCAAACTTACTTCATACTGCACATTTTTTAAAAACGACTCAGTGCTAGATTTATACCCCCACCCCACCCCACCCCACTCCACCCTTTTAAATGACCCAAAATTGTACAAGTTTAATTAATATATTCACAAGAATATTCAGTTCACTTACATAAGTAGTTTAGTGCATTAAGACTCATTTCGTGGTGATGGGTCACCCATATGAATGATGTGAAAAATCAAAAAGTGAATAAGCCACCCTCTACCTCACAGGATGATTCCCATCTCAAAGTCACGTGACTTTGTATACATAATACATATACAGAATATGTAGCCTATACATAGGGTGTATAAATAACTGATGCCATTTACACTGTATTTAATATTATTAGTCTAAGAGTAGAAATATTTTAAACAAAAATTATTTCACCTTATAATCTCCAATCCTAACAAATAACCCTCAAAATCCTTATAATAATGCACGTACAGAATTAAATTTCTTGTAGTATATGAATTATAATAAATACTGGACGTTTGGCGTTATTAATCAGTAAATGTCAGTGGCGTGTGATAAATGATATTGCATTCCTCTACTCTGTAATGTCTACACTGACTTCCTGTCCATGAATGACAAGTTTACTCTCACCAACATTATCACTTTGATAGAACTGTGGTCTGCTTTCAGGAACACTAGCCGGTGGACAGCGAGCGAGCGAGCGAGCGAGCGTTGACACTTTGGTGTGATTTGTGGCTCTCAGAGCTCATAACACATACACACCGGGGAAATAGCAGGAGCCTATGTCTGCGCTTTAGCATTATCTCAAGTGTGGTGTTTACAGTAGATAAATATAAATCAGCTAGCTAAACAAACACTTCCGCTCGCTGTGACTCGATGAGGCGGTGTCTAAAAATGCACATTATGGAAGAAAATAGACAGCTGGTGTTGGATTAGCTACGGTCTCGGAAAAATATGGTGCTAAACTGAACTATTAGTTATTTCTGCAGGGATACTTTTAAACATACACCTTTTATGCACTTATCATGTACTGTATACAGTGCATAAAATGTACCTGTAATGCTTTTTGTTCCAATTATGAACTGAAATTTTTAAAGGTACTCTAGAGACTACATATTACTCCACTCTTAAAGCAGACTAGTTAACATTTGTACAAAATATTTTGGTAAATTTTGCATTAGTTATGCTTGGTTTACACTGGAGCCATGATGTCCACGATCTCCACCATCTGAGAGACGTGATGATCTTGAGGGAATTTGGTGGAAAAGTGATGATTGTTACAAATTTTTTTACTGTCAAAAATTTTTCCCCAATTATTACAATATATTACGTTTTGACGCCAATCATAGTAGAGCTTAACAGACCTTAACAGAGCGTGGCAGACCTTGAGCAACCAAGCCTGCTCAAATCGTGGTCATAAATTGTAGAATATCTTAACAAAACTTGATGAACGTGAGAGCATATTGTGATGATTGTAAGAAAACTTGAGGGAATGTGATAAAAATAGTGGCAGATCTTGACCATGTTGGCTTCGTAACAAAGCGTTACAGATCGTAACTGAGAGCGTAGGAAAGTGTATGAAAGAGTAGAAAAAGAAATAAATCATGGAGCTTAGAGATCATGCACATCGTGGCCCCAGGGTAAACCCACAATTAGGGTGACTAACAAAAGTGTAAACTTTACTATTAAATTAGTTGTTTGATATTTTTACAACGAATCGTACGTTAGTCAAACCAACAAGTAACAATTTGTGGTTGTTCTTGCTAACAAAACTAGTGACCAAGTTATGTGTTCATCCAAGCATGCAAAATATAACAAACTCTTCCAGGTGCAGCTTTGTTTACTGAATTGCAAACTGGATACACTGATTAGCAAACTCGCTAACCGTCTCCATGCTAGCGATTCTGAGGACTTTCATGAACCTTTCAAACAAAGTTACGAAAGTGATGAATGTCATGCAAAACTGCAAATTACAAAACTGTAAATTCTACCAGTGGAATACTGATCTGAAGTTTGGGGGTTCAAAGGTGCCACTGTTGGGCCCTTGAGCAAGGCCCTTAACGCTCAGTCGTATAAAAATTATAAATTAAGTCACTCTGGATAATGGTCTGCCAAATGCCATAAATGTACCAAAGGTTATAACGTTCTTAAAAACTAGCGAATCAGTGTTATAGTGTTTCTTGCTACTGTGCGCGATATAAATTAGTTCATGTGACCAACTCAGATTAGTTAATTAATGTCAATTAGCTTAAATAACTAATTTATAGTTTGGCTCTATACAAACATCCAGGACTAGTTAAATGTAACTATTATATTAGTCATTACAACTAATCTGTTTTAAGAGTGTACCCTTTTTTTTTGGACAGAGTACCAAGCCTTAAAGAGGAGCTAGTCAGACAAGCTCCAACATCTCGGAGTATAACTTTCTGTCCGGCTCGACAGGTCATGCAGTGCAGTGAACATTGAAGGCATGTAATGAATGCAGCACAACATTATGATTTTTTAGCTATGTGCCTTCTCAATGATACCAGTTTCCAAAAATAATGGAATACGCACACTCATGTCTGGTGGCTTAAGGGGACCAGTGAAGATTTAGCTTAAGTTTCAGTTAAGTATGGTACTTTGTAAAAATCTGTTTTTCGTTCAAACCTCTTATTATTATTCTTTCATTTTCAGAACCGATTAATCCTAATTAGGGTCGTGGCGAGGGTGGAGCCCATCTCAGCAGACTGTGGTTGAGGGTAGAGTACACCCTTTGCAATGCAGCCTACTCTTTATGAAAGTCAGCAATGGTTCTTTTACATGCCTCTCACCACAGACAGTGAAAGACATGGCCGGCCTTTGATAGCCCAGTTAGCTGCACTGGGGGGACAGCAGTGACTACCC
Organism: Neosilurus mollespiculum; assembly: GCA_030014195.1. Taxonomy (NCBI): domain Eukaryota; kingdom Metazoa; phylum Chordata; class Actinopteri; order Siluriformes; family Plotosidae; genus Neosilurus; species Neosilurus mollespiculum. The sequence goes on along the minus strand of JAQMYF010000022.1, from coordinate 35,561,071 downwards.
GGTGCAGGTTGTGGAGCCTGAACCCCAAACCTTGGGTAAAGTAATCCAGCACCCTACCACCGGGCCACCACTGCCCCTATTATTATTGTTATTATAATTATTATTAATGACATAATAATTTTCTGAATTATTCCAGCACAAAATGATATATTACAGAAAAATGTTTGCATATCAATATCGGTGAAAAAACAAACAAACAAACAAACCAAAAAAAAGAGAAATAGAAAAAACTCCACAACAAACAAACAAAAAACTTTAATGAAGGCTTCTGGGTTTTGCGTCAAAAATAAGAAGCATGGGCAAGAGTAAAAACCTCCAGATGGTCTTCGGTAAAACTTACAGCTCATCACTCACTCTGCTTAATCCAACTATTAGGGCCACAAGGAAGCTGGAGCCTCTCTCAGCCAACAGCTCGCCACACCATCGCAGGGCCAGCACAAACAAAACCATTCACACTCACACCTAGGGTCAATTTGGAACAGCCTATAACGTGTATGTCTTTGGACTGTGGGAGGAAACTTTGGTACTCAGCAGAAAACCCATGCAAGCACAGGGAGAACAAGCAAACTCCACATAGAAACATGCTCGCCGAGCCCGGGACTCGAATCCAGAACCTACTTGCTGTGAGGCGGATGTGCTAACCACTACGCCGCCGTACCGCTCTTTACAGCTCATTTCCTTAAAAAACTACCAACACAGTACCTGAGACTATTTATTTATAAACAAAAGATACTCACAACAAAAAATAGGGTTAGGGTTCTTTATATTGTACTTTTTAGGATAAAAAACATTTTAATTTCATTATTTTTTAAATAAAAAGATGAATGCCACAATCACAAAACATAACAAGGAAGCTCATAACAAGGAAAAGTACAGTTATGTAGTTACTTGCTAAAATCCTGTCAAAGCCATGTGTCACAATTCAATTAAATTTCACCAGTGTACGTATCACTTAAACAAACTTAAGGATGATGTCTTATATATTCATAGACTGTTAACACCGACGACAGACGAATGCTCACGAAGATTATAAATCTCTCATGGAAAAACCTCTCATTCCGTGTCAATTGATGGTAATATCATCTTGCGTCTCTCTATTATTCCTGGAGAGTGTTTTCATTTATATTTTATCTGATGTGTGTATCGTACATCTTTAAAGTAGTAATCTCATGGGAGCTATAGATTCCAGAGCAGCATTTTAATCAAGAAACACTACATAGACATTACCATGTTACTGCACAATATTCTTAGACACATGCAAAAAAATGCTAAGAGTTCAAAAATAATGACAGTTAATGTTTCTACTGTTAATAGTATGATAAAGGGCAGAGGTATATACTAAATACTATAAAGAGCAGAACAGTCATAAATAATGCAAAGTCAATATTTGGTGTGATGACACTGTTTAAAAAATAGTTTCAGCTATTCAACTCCTTGAACTCTTTGG
>JAQMYF010000022.1:35510567-35533402 GCA_030014195.1 Neosilurus mollespiculum | reverse complement strand
ACACACACACACACACACACACACACACACACACACACACACTCTCTCTCTCTCTCTCTCTCTCTCTCTCTCTCTATCTCTCTCGTACTTCTACCTTTGTGGGGACATTCATTGATGTAATGCGTTCTCTAGCCCCTTGTGCTAACCTTAACCATCACAACTAATTGCCTAACCTAAACATAATTCTAACCTTAAAACCAAATCTTAACCCTCAAACAGCCCTTGGAAGAAGTGAGGACCAGCTAAAATGTCCTCATGCATCAAAAATGTCCTCACACGGTTGGTGTAAAAACATATTCTTGTCCTCAATATACAGAAAGTACAAGTACAGAAACACAAGCCTACACACACACACACACACACACACACACACACACAAATGTTGATCCCCACCACTCATGCTTTATTCATTCTTCTTAATCTTGAGAGTCAGCATACAGAGATAGCTGGAGACGTACAAGAAGCTAATTGTTCGGACAAGATTTTAGCCAGGGGCTAAATTCTTCAAGACTGCATACAACAAGGGCCTAAGCCTTAGTGTGTGTGTCTGTGTGTGTGTGCATGCGTGTGTAGTAGTCTGTGTATGTATGAGACGAATAGCTTCAGAGACAGTAGGACTGGTGACCTTCTTTGCAAAGCAAATTGCATTCGGTATGCTTGTGAAATCAAAACAGCCTCATGATCACTGTACGATCACGGACTCTGGGGCTCCTTCACAGACAAAGGGCACTTACAGCCTGATTTGCATGAAGATACGGAATATACAATGTTACTGAGCATTCTGTGCTTTACTGTATCTCTGATTAGTCAGACTAATAAGCAGCGTGTGAACACTTTCCAGAAATTCCAGCTTTTATCAGCGAATACAGACACACAGACACACAATAGCATTAAAGTGCTTTTGTGTGGGGCTTAGCAGGGCCAGACTTCTCTCTCACCGATTTCTCTCCTTTGAGAGACACAGATCAGAACAGAAAAAGACTTCAAAACAACTCACGAAGCCTTAGTATGCTGTAGCTCCAACACAGATTAAATTAGTGTGCTTTCATCTTGCTCGCTTTCTTTATTAGTCACCATTCTTCCACTGTAGAGGGTGTGATTAATAAAGTAGACCAAAAGCACAGCTAATTCACACACACACACACACACACACACACACACACACACACATTATATATATATATATATGTATGTATATATATTTACTGCTTAATCCTACTAGGGTCGCGGGGACACTTCTTACATTTTATCCGACACTTGGCGAAGGTGGAGTACACCCTGAACAGCTCACCAGACCATTGAAGGGCCAACACACACACACACGCACACACCTAGGGGTTATTTGGAACAGCCATTAAGCTTAATTTGCTTGTTTTGTGGACTGTGGAAGGAAACCAGAGTACCCGGAGAAAGCCCACACAGGCATGTGAAGAACATACAAACTCCGCACAGAAACGCCCACGCCAGGGACCCGAACCTAGGACCTTCTTGCTGTGAGGCAGACGTGGCGCCCTACGCCACCGTGCCGTCCTATATAGACTTTTAATTAAGCATGTTTGGGATCCTTTAATATTGCGCGCACAAGAACTGAACAGTTGTGTCAGCTGCTGTGTGAGTGACAGCTCTTATGTTCATCTGTCTACTGAAAACATGAAAACATGTAGCTTGCTGTTATCATCTTTTTCCCCGCACCTCCCTCATCCTTTCCCTCTTGTAAATTCCCATCAGACAAACATTGTATGATCTTATACTTAAAAAGGAATTTTCCAAAGCCAAAGCTGGAGATGAGGGCATCTGTCCTCGAAATAACTGTGTGTCAGAATTCTCATGCATAAAAATGGCAAAACACTAATCCAACAATAAAAGCTTACTTTCAGTAAAGCTGAGAGGAGGGGGGGGGGGGGGGGGGGAGCATTTGATCTGGATTACAAGATAAAAATAAGCAGACGTTTTTACTGTAAAAGGAAAATAATAATAGATCCTCAGAAATAGTGAGCAGAACTTTAGAAGTTATTTTAATAACAGAAAACGATAAAGGCCATATCTAGTCAGTGACATACTTCTGTAAATAAATAACCAAAAGTTAAGTTATTATAAATGCTGGGAATGTATCCGTGTATTCGGAGATGGGTTATGCACCTGCTTAAGTCTACCTTCTGAGTTCTCAATTTACATAATGCAATAACCTGTATGCCCCTGAGGTTACCACATATTCTCTTAGGGTTTTACCGTAGGCATCTTAAGCACTGCTTTTAAATTAAAAAAAAGAAAAGAAAAGAAACAAAAAGAAAAAATATGGGATCTATGGACTGAAGAAGGAAATAGCATACATTTTTTCCCTATCAAATGTAAATGGATTCATGAACATTGTGTTATTTTGCATTTGTTTACATTGTGCTCATGACTTACAGGTATAGTCAATGATTACAATCAAGTACACCTTTTGTTAAATCCAGTGGACGCCTCCCTTCGGTCCACTAAGTGTCTGTTCTGTGTGTGCACTGGGGAAAAAAAGGTATTCATACGCAGGCCTGACTCTCTAAATAAAAGTAAACAAAGTGGATCAGAGTGAGCCACACAATACTCTTCCTGCCAATCAGAGCACAAACACATCCTTTTACTGATTGGCTCAAGGGGAGATAAGGGTGTTCTTGTTAGCGTTGTTGCCTTGGAAATGCACATCCATGAATTTGGAGGTGGAGCTTCTGAAGAGAGGTGAATTTGATGAATGCAACTTTAATAAAGGCACAATCAAGTTGAATAAATCCGTAAATTAATATCTATTTTTTTAAACTTTTATAATTTGACATTTAAAATAATGTCAGTATTTCTGCAATAACATGATGCACATGTTTCCATAGACCTTAAAAGCTTGGGTCGAGGCAACTGGACTTCTTTTTGTGGTTTTTGAAGATACTTCGCTTTTAATCCAAAAATCTTCGTCAGCAAAATATCTTCAAAAACCACAAAAAGAAGTCCAGCTGCCTCGACTCAAGCTTTTTAGGATAACCATGACCTGGATGATTGAGAATCTACACCAACGTAATGTTTCCATAGAATATATAACATTAACATAATTTAGTCACCAGTCTGTAAATTCATCTGTATAAACATCTGTTTAAATGTACCAAAAGCAATAAATGTACAAATTTCAACCTAAAACAATTCTTTGTAGATTAATTCTTTTTAAATATTGTTGTATCTATGTATAATATACTGGGACAACTACGTCCTTCGTCATTCCTTGGCAGCCAGTCAGAACATAGCTGGCTTTAAGGCTATGTTATGGTAGTTGAGTGTGTTTCGCTGGTGTAGATTGTTTACACGACGTCAGAGGTTTTCCTGAAAGGTTAAATGTCCCAGTCTTGCAGTAAATCTACTCCTCTTTACGACCTACTCAGGCTAAGCACTTTAGTGTCCATAGGTAGTAATTCACAACCTTAGAGACTAGAGGGTGATAGGAGACACAGCCGCGTCTCATCTTTAGGGGCTAATAAATATAGGCTTAGACAGTCAGAAAGGCTTCTACAGTGTAAGAATAAGAATGCAGCCTTTTAAAAAAGACTGGCTTTCATTCAGAGGATAGTGAAGGGTTCGGAATGGACACATGTTCTGCTTATTAATGAACGTACCAAAGATGCCGTTTTCTTGATTTATTTGTGGCTGCTATAGAAAGAGAGAGAGAGAGAGAGTGAACAGAGAACAACATTGCTTATAGCACAAACTGAAACTATAGGCATTAATAAGCATGGCCAGCATTGGAACAGACTCAAGGGAATAAATTGGATATCACTGCTGTCAGATTGACAAGGAAATAATACAAATATGTCAATTAGGAAGTTGAGGAACGCAACAGCGGCACAGTGAACCCATTCGCCAAGGATGATTTTTTTAGACACAGCGCTTAGCCTATACATTTAATAGAATGGATTTTCAACTGACTATCTACACTGCAGTATAATTCACTGAAAATAACATATAAGGGAAAAAATCCCCAGAAGACGTCTCCAACTGAAAATTAATTTCATCCTATAATATACAAATAGCCGGTCTTTAAGTGTGTGCGGTCTTTAAATGCACATAATAAATTAAGCTTCTATTAAGTTTCCTCTGGTTAAATACATGGATCTGTTTTCTGCTGCCTCTGTTAGGATACTAATCAATATGCTAATTTATTGCATATCATTTATGAGCAAAGGAGATCAAATAAAAAAAATTTCTGTAGAGAAGTTGTGAGAGTATAAAACAATTTAAATGAGAGACTGAGTAATAGTATGAGAGTACTTCAGAACCCTCACCCTGAAACATGACAGGAGAAAGATTGTTCTTGTATTATTTGTATATTGTCTTGTATATTTACCATATTAGGTCCCCTTTAACACTAGTGCACCCATATTCAAGCTTTGCTATTCGTTTACTTCTTGAGCCTCCAAATACTCCTCAACAGCACGTATCACGTAGTGCATGAGTGGGTTTTCAGTTTGGGAAACAGACAGCAGTCAGACGGTGCAGGACGGGTTAGTAAGGTGCATGGGGCAATGGTTCCAAACCATATTTGGTTGCTTCTGCCACTGCCATCTGTCCTGTGCGGAGGGGCAAATTTATCCTGGAGCAACAGTACTCCAGCTCAAAGGTTTCCTCTTCTTGAAATCAAATCATGACAAAGTTTTGAGTTTTGTAGCCAATGATATAAGGGTTTATAGTACACAATTATGTCCCAATATGGAAGTTACAACCCTTGATTCCAGGTGAGCCCGAGAACTTTTTGAAGAAATCTCATACATTTTTTTGGATTATTAAAGTGAAATGAAAGGCAAGTCTTCCAAACTTTCCTGTTACACAAGGACATATGTGTATTTTCATTATTGGGTGGTTTTTACTTACATTTTCGATTGATAGTTTGCATCAGCCAGTTTAAAAAGGCTGCTATTTCACTCTCGCAAAATCACGAGAATGATGTGAACCCCCCAGTTTATATAAGGCAAAATAATGGCAAAGATAAAAGTATATACAGATATTAAACTAACAAATCAGATACAAACTACTGAATAAAAGGCACATCTACAATTCATATGCGATACCATTACATTTTTAAGTATTCTCATATTCTTGTTTTTTTACAACAAGCATGCGTTTGTGCATATAAAAGAAAGAATACTGCGGCATGTATTCATACGCAAAATAGCTACATATGCCAGCACATATACAATCATGCACACTCACTTTCACACCTGTGGGTAATTTGGAACAGCCAATTATCCAGTATCCAGAGGAAACCCATGCAAGCACTAGGAAAGCATGCAAACTTCTTACTGTGTGGTGGACATGCTAACTACGCCATCTCTGTGGGAATAGAAAAAAGTTTACACAGACAGGGTTTTTTTTCCCTTTCTCGCAGTTTAGCGGTCAGTGGTTGAGGCCACACCCACTTTTGGTATAAATCCAAAACTGAATATTTAGTGGTCTGAATGGATACAGATACAGGTAGTGACCTCGCTTTATACCTCGAGTAGCAATATTTACTTGTTAACAAATTTACAGAAAGCATAAAGTACTTCTGAACTCAGCCAGTCGAGGACAGACTGCTGTCTTGGTAACAAAATTTTAAGTTGACATTTCAGTGGTGGGGTCAAGTGTCAAGCTGTCACTTAAACTTGAGTCTGAGGTTGAAGCCTTGCATTAAATGAACCAAATGTAGTGCAGATGTGGACCCAAAAAAAAAAAAAAGAATACTTTATCTATACACAGACTACAGAGACTCTACATTTATGTGTGTCTTATACAAGAAGTTCAGCTTCGCTCTAGTGAGTTACAATAAGCCTGAGATAATACATGGCTATCAAATTTAGATCAAAATGTGGGTTATATATAAAATATAGTGCTGGTGTCCATGGGTAGCATTGGATATTTACCACAACAGTAGTTACACAAAAAGAAGAACAAGTGAACTGGGGGGAGGGGGGGGGGGTAGCGAGAGCAAAAGAGAGACAACTCAAATGACATAATTACAGCTCTATAACTGGGTCCTGATACATAGCTACCATTAAATTCATCAGCCTGAAGAAAATGCAGTTGACAAAAATTACATTTTCATACTTTTATTCACCTCTGATTTTTATTCCATCAGTCAGTCAGGAGACAGATGGCTTAAATTTAATAGCTAACAAAACTAATGAGTAATATGTTCATAAACAAATTAGCATTAGCTAAATTGCTTTAAAAGAAAGAAGGAAAGCCTTGAGTTATACTGTAAATATGTATATTTTCATCATCAGGTGGTTTCTACTTACATTTTCGAAAATCTGCTAATTGCGTTTGATAGTTTGCACTGCATTGCATTGTTTGCCCTGTTTAAAAAGACTGCCGTTTGTAGTCGGTTTCAGTCTCGCAAGAGTGGGAAATCGAGAGAACAGGGCGTGGTCATGTCAGTTCATATACTGCAAAAATAACAGTATAAAGGTTTTAAACTAACAAATCAGATAAAAACTAGAGAACTTTTTAATAAAATAAAACTAAAAACACATCTGCATATAATACTACATTACATTTACCTACATCAGACAGGTGTCTGCTCGTTTAAATGAACGCATGGTGTACATGCCCTAGTGCATTTATTGCACAAGCCTTCTGCGTTAACCGTTTCTTCAATATTAATCACGTCTCACTTTTTGCGGTACAATGGCGCCCCCGTGTGAGGATGCATTACTCATTTTTATTTTTCCTAAGAAAAGGTTTTATTAAGCATAGCATGTTTTGATGGGTATGTACATAAACTATGCGTGCAAGCTTTTGTGCAAGTTTGGGTTTAATTCTTCTTGAGCCACATTTTCAGCGATTCTGGGTTTATAAGGCGGAAGAACTACAGCATGCCTACAGCTCATCCCGAGAGGCTCAGCTAGCAGAGTGGAAGGGCAGAAGATTGGGCCACAACTTTTTGGTTCTTGGACATGGTCTTGGACTTTGGGTCTATTGTGTTATACATTAAAACATTTGGTTTGAAAATGATCAGTGTTTTAGTTCTTCATTCCTGACTCCGCCTTCTCCTTTAGCCACACGTATGACAAAGAAGTAGAGAGATGTGGTTTTACTATTAATATTATTATTATTTTAATAAACTCTTTTAAAAAATACTATAAAATGGCACAATTGTTTTGCAGATGTTAAACAACAACAATAAAAATTACTTCACAAATTGAATACATGGAATGCTTTTTTATATATATATAATTTTTAAAAATGATGGTAGATTTATCTAGTATAAAAACAACACACTTAAAATACTATAACTTCATCCCTTGGTCTGAGTTACACTCCAACCACTTTGGGTTAGGCAAGAGTTGTTTAGTGATCGATATGGGACGGTATCTGTTGGATGTAGGCCACCCACCTCTGATCAGAAGGCACTGACATTTTTTTTAAATAAATAATTATATCACATAGAGGCATACCAAACAGTCAGCTCTATATTAGCATTGGGCCTTTAAGCTTCAGTATGATTTTATCACATGTAATTTTGAAGTATGTCTCTATAAGGGTGCACTGTTACAGGAAATCCTGTTTTAGGAAAAGCAAGGCATGTCTTGGGTGTTCTTCTGCTGAGTAAAATCCATCATGGCAAAAAACAAAAAAGGAGAAAGAATATGAAACAATTTGAAGAGAGTAGGGTGAAGTGGAACAGTAATGAATGGAGTTGAATGACTAGAGAGCGCTGAAGAATTGATGAATGGCTAAGTCCCTGTCTGAGAGTCTGCATCCATACTGACATCACCATCCACAAAAGGCTGTTCCTCACTATTCATGTCTATTTGCACAGAACAGCTTGTGCATTGATTTTTAATTCAGACACCCTGTGCACATTCTAACAAGATCAAAATTTATTATTCATGTTTTCAGAGGGAATGGTCACAGATGACTTGGCTTGTGATGAAATCTCCAATACAGCCATACATACCAAAGCAGACCAAAGCATGCTGACATGCAGCAAGCACGAAGCGAGCTGTATGATACCCTGGAAAGCGTAGCAAAAATAGATATATAAGCGGCAAAGGGAATTTGAGAGAGCGGTATAGTATATATACTGGTTGTGGATGTATAAGCAGCATTGCACAGTATTCATTTTTAATTTTTTCTTTGTCACGGACTGGACATTTTTGAAAACTAAATCCCCATAGCACTGTAAATAAATTTAGTATTTAGGTTTTACTCATCATGAAGTTGAGTAGGCTTGCAAACTTATTTTTATTGTGGTTGTTTGAATTATACTTGTGGATAGAGATTCTAAAATAAGCGTCACGGACAGGAAAATATTTATCTGAGAACATTTCTTAAAATTTACCATTAACTTGAGCACCTTTTTAAAAAAAATTATGGAAGTTTTGTTGGCATGTAGTTTCTCTAAGTGTATAAGAATATTTTATAATTTTTATCCATAATCTGTCTAGCAAAATGTTGTGTCATGGATGGGACATGGTAATTTATCCTCTACTATAAAAATGTACAAATCTAAGTGCTTATTTCTCATAGCTCTCACCCATTTACTGAAACGATTAATCCTACTATTGGCGTCGCAGGGAGGCTGGACCCTATCTCAACCAACACTGGGCGAAGGCAGGGTATACCAGGGGTACACAGCTCAACTATCACAGGGTATTTCTTACTATAAAGAAATTGTCATGAATAGAACGGATACTGTATAGACAAAAAATTACTAAATTTTTATTCTTAGTATAAAATGCATTTTTGTATTCTATAAAACAGAATAGTGATATCAGATAGTGATATCAGTCCTATATAATATTTCGTATAAAATATTAATTGCCGGAGATATCTTTGAAAATCAACTGTCCTGTCTTTGATGCAATGTTTCATTTTCCTTTTCTTTTTTCATTCATTCATTTTCTGAACCGCTTAATCCTAATTAGGGTCGCGGGAAGACTGGCGCCCATCTCAGCCGAGTCTGGGCAAGGGCAGGGTACACCCTGGACAGATCGCCAGGCCATCGCAGGGCCATCAGTCACACAACCATTCACACTCACTCTCACACCTAGGGGTGATTTGGAACAGCCACTTAGCCTACTGTGCATGTTTTTGGACTGTGGGAGGAAACCGGAGTACCCGGAGGAAACCCACGCAAGCACAGGGAGAACATGCAAACTCCACACAGAAACGCCCGAGCTGGGAATCGAACCCAGGACCTTCTTGCTGTGAGGCCGACGTGCTAACCACTGCGCCACCGTGCCGCCCGCTCCGTTTCTTTTTTTTTCAACAAAAACATTATTGAAATAGAATTTGATACAAACACTGAAACAATATTGATTCAGGCACTTTGATATCTGTTATCACAACTGAGCCTAATTTTTCTTCATAATGGATGTTTTTTTCATGACCCATGGGCCAAATACTGTGGAATGCCCCGTTACAGGTTATATAGGACGCCCAATTTATTTCTTCATTTGGCTCGGCAGGTAAAAATGATAATGCAGTATTAAATAAAAGCTAACGTGAAGAACACTTTAAAAAAATACACAGCAAGAAACAAATATCAGGTTCTCTATAGCGAGATGGAAGCTGGAGGGATTGAGGCTCCTGTGCTCGTGTCTTTCGCTTCAGCTCCAGATGAGCTCTATTAATGGCAAATGCAAAACAGAGCTTCCTATGGATGGAGGCAGCTTATGAGTTCTGACTCTGGACTCACACTCTGTTATATAACTCACACTTAAGCTAATTATGCAGAGCTGGGCTAAACATACACACACACACACACACACACACACACACACAGTAAATACAGCCAGAGGCCAGACTGCAATTTCACCATCCATCCATCCATCCGTCCACCAATCCATCCATTCATTTACTGATTAACTATTAATCAAGCCATGTAACATATCTGCGTACATTCATAATTACATGCATCCACCCACCCATCAATTGACCTCACCATTCATACATACATCCGCACACCCATCCATCCTTTCATTCATCTATTCATCCATTCATCCATCTGACATGTTTGAGTGTATGCATCCATCCACCCATGTGTCCAACAATTTATCCAATTTTATCAATTCCATCCATCTGTCCGTCCATCCATCCATCCATCCATCCATCCATCCATCCATCTAACCATCTAGTTATCAAACATGCACCCATCCATCCACTCACCTATCCACTCATTTTTCTAATCATTCTACCAACGAACTAAAATGTCAGCATGCATCCATCTAAGCATCAATCCATTCATCTGACATGTACTTTTGCATGCTTCCATCCTTTGATGCATCTATTCATCTATCCATCCATCCAACTAAAATGTTTGCATGTGTCTGTCTATCTAAATAGATATCCATTAATCCATGAATGCATCCATCGTTCCATGTATCCATGGAGGCAGGGTACACCCTGAACCGCTCACCAATCCATCGCTCACACAACTATTCACACTCATACCTGGGGGCAATTAAGAGCAGCCCTTAAGTCTAATGTGAATGTCTTTGGACTGTGGGATTCCCGGAAGGCACCACCGCAAGCAAGTGCATGAGCCCAGGACTCAAACCCAGGACCTTCTTGCGTGAGGTGGACGTGCTTCCACTATGCCCATCTGTAGTACAGCTATTGAACCTCATTAAAAGAAATGAAGTAATGATCATACCAGGTATCATATCATACTATATAGACTAATATATGCATACAATGTATGTATGATTTATGGAGTTGGTGTCATGCTGCTGATTGTAATTGTTTTGGATTCAAATAAAAGAGGAAGAGTATCTTGCATGGAGTACACTGTAACAGTTAGGAGGATATTATTATTTTCTTAATACACCATGTAGGATTTTTTTCTATAGCAGACAAAAGTGTACCAAGTGGGAAATGTTTAATAATTTAGGGCACACACACACACACACACAAAAAAAAAGTCCAGCAAAAAATCCTGCTGATCCTTTTCTTTACCTTCAGGATCATGTGATGGTGGCTTAATGAGCACTAAGGCAGAAGACTGCAAAATGACACTACAATCTCAAGCAATTCGCTCCGTGAGTGTGTGTGCATGTTTTGATCGTAGGTAAGGTAAGGTAAAGTCTGTTGGGCTTTTTACACCCATACCTAGTGGCTCTCATGGTTAAAATCTTGCCCAGGGGTCTTAGCACAGTGGGGGATCCAACAGGGTTTCAAACCCACAACCTCGCGATCATGAGCCAAAGTAAGATGGTATTGACACTAGCTTCCCCCGACCCTTAACAGGATATGTGGCATGGATAATGAATGAATGGATGAAAATTACCATCCTACAAGAATTTTGCTCTGTTTAGCAATTTGGACCCATTCCTACTCCCTAAAACTCTCTTTTACACACACACACACACACACACACACACACACACACACACACACACACACACACACACACACACCCTCCTAGTGGGAAAGTGTCAATAAGCAGTGGTGAGTTTCTGACAGTCAGACAGTGAGAGTCTGCAGGATTCTGACAGTCCGGTGGTCAACATGGAGAAAATTCAGCACAGTCATTCCGAGGTTATTTAGAGGTCATTACTAGCACCTACATGCAGACTAGCCTCATCCACCCGTTCTGCCCCTGACTGACATTACAGAGAGATGAAAAATGGCTAACGGGGAAGTAAAGGAACCTGGAGGAAACTTGGTTATGACATGTTGACAGGTTGGGCTGACACAGACTGCAGACTGCAGGATACATCTTAGAAATGTTTTTATACGCCTGATTTACACACACCAGCCTCAGGTCCTTTACCCCTAAACTCACCTGGCAACCATGAGGGCGCAGAAAAAGTGTTCCAAACCAAAACAGGGACCTTTATTGGTTTGTTTGTTTATTTATTTATTTTTATGAGAGACTTTTCTTCATTTTTGTGACCTTTATGTATAAAAATCCTAAAACACATCCATAATAAAATGCATTTTCTTTTACTGAACAAGGCTAATGGAAATTATCGATGGCCAGCAGTACTTTCAATATGATGTGGCATGAAATATGCTTCAAAGCTTTGCAAAGTCCACCAAACAACATACTACATGATCTTATAATTTTTTTTTTTTTGCAGTATTTTTGTTAATATTTAAAATCTTGTCTGCTTTTAATATACTAATTAAAGCTAGTTATTTTTACAAACTATAAATCAGACATGACACAATTTTTCATCTAATAAACAAATATGTTGGCAGCACAGTGGCATAGTGGTAAGCATGTCCGCCTCACCACAACAAGGTCCTGGGTTTTGAGTCCTGGGCTTGGCAAGGGCACTTCTGTGTGGAATTTGCATTTTTGTGTGGGTTTCATCCAGGTACTCCGGTTTCCTCCCACAGTCCGAAGACAAGCGCATGAGGCTTCTCGGCTATTCCAAACTGCCCCGAGGTGTGAGTGTGAACGGTTGGGTGTGTGTGTTGGCCCTGTGATGGACTGGCTCACAGCTGTTCAGGATGTACCTGCCTTCGCCCAGAGTTGGTTGAGATAGGTTCCAGCCTCCCCCAAACCCTAGCAAGATTAAGCAGTTCAGCAAATAAATAAATGAATGAATGAATGAATGAATGAATGAATGGATGAATACTTAAACTCTTAAAGAAAGTAAAAGAGACGCAAATGTGCAGCAAGAAGGTCCTGGGCTCGTCAAAAGCGTTTCTGTGTGAAGTTTCTGTGTGATGTTCTCGCTGTGTTACCGTGGGTTTCCTCTGGGTACTCGGGTTTTCTCGTACAGTTCAAAGACATGCACATTATGCCAAATAGCTGCCTCAAATTCCCCCTAGCTGTGAGTGTGAGTGTAAATGGGTCTGTGTGTCTGGTGAGCTGTTCAGAGTGTACACGCCTTTGCCTCGTGTTGGCTGAGATAGGTTCCAGCCTCCCTGTGACCCTAATAGGACTAAGCAGTTGGACAAATGAGTGAGTGAGTAAATAAAACCATGAAAAGGACATTCTATATTTAGTACATCGGCACAAATACACCAAATCTTCTTATTATTTATTTATTTATTTATTTATTTATTTATTTACCCCTTACGTATCTATTATTTACCAGTGGCAGAGGCTACGGTGCAGCCAGTGCTGTATATTGTCTCCTTTACACAATAATCCAGCATTTAATTTAATAATCTTACACGGGTGTTGCGTCAACTTCCTGTATGAAAATATGAGTATGCATACTTCACAGTGTGCCAGCACAAATATCTGTGCATGCATATTCAAGTTTCGCTTTTGACAGTCACAGCTATTTACACTAAAAAACAGGGTGGGTTGATTCTGAGGTGCAATGGCTTCACGTCTACAGGGCAATGCAGGAAGGATATTGAGATTCACTTAGAGGAAAGTGAAGTATCAAACTTAGCACCAAGGGTCCAGCTTCAAACGCCTGGTGTTAAATTAGGAAATACTTTAATCCGCTTCTCTCTCTGAGGTGGGATAAAAAAGTGACTGGGAAAAGTCTCTCCTGTCTCACTATGTTAGGTTCAAACCGTGCTTCATTGCTATGACTGTAAAATAATAAGATTACACAAGCAGAACAAAAGTAACAGCAACAATTACAAATGTCAGGGTTAATTCCTCATGGCCCAAATAGCCATCACTGTATGCAATCTTGAGGTCTCATCACTCATTCACTCATTTGCCGAACCGCTTCATCCTACTAGGGTTGCGTGGAGGCTGAAGCCTATCTCAGCCAACAGTGGGTGAAGGTGTGGTACCCTCTGAACAGCTTGCCAGACCATCACAGAGCACCACCCAACCATTCACACGCTCACTCTCACCTAAGGGGAATTTGGAATAGCCGATTCGCCAAATGTGTATGTTTTTTAAATTGTGGGAGGAAACCAAAGTACCCAGAGGAAACCTACGCAAACACGGAGAGAACATGCAAGCTCCACACAGAAATGCCCGAGACGGGGACTCGAGCCCAGGACCTTCCTGCTGTGAGGCAGACATGCTAACTATCACGTGATGACTTTAAATTAATTCATATCCAGACATAGTCACTAGTTAAATTTTTTTATACTTGGCCAAAATACTTACTCACTGTTCTGAGAAGATAATCATTCATATTACAGTTATCACTAATATTAGCCAGCTTAGGGCGGTACGGTGGCGTAGTGGTTAGCACATCCATCTCACAGCAAGAAGGCCTGGGTTCGATTCCCAGCTTGGGAGTTTCTGTGTGGAGTTTGCATGTTTTCCCTGTGCTTGCGTGGGTTTCCTCCGGGTACTCCGGTTTCCTCCCACAGTCCAAAAACATGCACAGTAGGCTAACTGGCTGTTCCAAATCGCCCCTTGGTGTCAGTGTGAATGGTTGTGTGCGTGTTGGCCCTACAAAGGTCTGGCGAGCTGTCCAGGGTGTACCTCGCCCTCGCCCAGAGTCGGCTGAGATGGGCGCCAGCCTCCCCACAAACCTAATTAGGATTAAGCGGCTTAGAAAATGAATGAATGAATGAATTAGCCAGCTAGCTTGCTGCTATGCTACTTTCTATTGCTTTCTGGTTAACTTATTCCTAATTTTACATGCTTATACCAATTCTTTGGGGGGCCTGTGATATAGTGGTTCGGGTGCTGGGCTCACGAGAAGTCATGGGTTTAAATCCCCATTAGACCCTACTGTGCTAAGACCCCTGGGCAAGTGTGCTTCTGTTCACCCAGCATTCAGTGGGTACCAGTAAGAATACTGAGAAGGTAACCTGCAATGCACTAGCATCCCATCTAGGGGAAGTTGAACTCCTAGTCACTTCAGGCTACAGAAGGATATGCTCCGGCCTGACAAGCCACTAGGCTCGGGTGTAAAAGCCCAACAGACTTATTCCTAATTTTACTGCAATTTCAGACCAAAAGCTGCATAAATATTTGAAGCTCACTAAAGAAGAACAGAACCAAGTGTCCCACAAGCCTGTAACAGTAAAAGTGTAGCTAAAATAGCTTAATGTGAGCCTTGCGCACTCTGAAAGGACAAATGAAAGACACAAAAGCAGCCATGTTTTCCTTTTCCACGTTGCATGAAAAACATCGAAAAAAGGTGAGAATGAACAACAAGGCACCTTGAACACAGCATTAGCTAGTGCTGGGACATGGCAAGAGTAAACTGCGGAGAAAAGAAGCAAATAAAGGGAAAAACCCTAAAACTGTTGCTTCTGCGATCTACAGCAACCTCTGACTTCCCATTTGGTGTAAACACCACGACTGGCTTTGTTATATAGATTTCTTTGCGTTCTTTTTTCTCATGTTCAACTTTGATGTATGTTGTGTTTGAAGTACGCTCTCTATCTTTGATGTATGCTTTGATGTATTCTTTGATGATGTCATGAATAAAATAATGAACTTGTACGGGAGGTTAATTGGGAAAAGGTCAATGACAGGCGATCCTTACGGTTACTTGCTCTTACTCATTTGCTGACTGCTTCATCCTACTGGGGTAGCGGGGAGGCTAGAGCCTACCTCAGGTGACACTGAGCCAAGGTGGGGTAGACCCTGAACAGCTCACCTGACCATCACAGGGCAAGCCGTATACTGATGGTTAGAGAAGGGGCTTTGGGACCGAAAGGTCGCTGGTTCGATTCCCGAACCAGCAGAAAAAATGTGTGGCGGTGGGGGAGTGAGCTGCACCTTTACTTCATCCACCTTCATGGCTGAAATGCTCTTGAGCAAGGCACCTCACCCCCAACTGCTCTCTGGGTGCCCCAGTGTGTGTGGCAGCCCACTGCTCCGAGTGTGTGTGTGCTCACTTTGGATGGGTTAAATGCAGAGGCAATAATTTCCCTTGCGGGATTAATACAGTAGAGCAAAATAAAAAAAATTTAAAAATCAACACACAACATGCAAACTCGTCAAGCCCAGAACTCGAACCCAGGACCTTCTTGCTGTGAGGTGGATGAGCTAACCAATACACCACTCTTTACGGTTTAATTAAAGACTCGTTAGGAACGTGCTTAATATTCAGAGGTTTAGGAGTGAACAAGCTGTAAATCATTCGTTCGTTCAGTTGTGGTGGATCCAGAGCTCATCCCCAGTAAACCAGGCATGAGACAGTATTACACTCTCGATGGGATGGTAATCAATCACAGGGTACCGTGGGCACATGCATTCTCATACTCGTTCACACCTGGGGCAACATAGTACAGAGAATCCTCTTATTGGGATGTTTTTGGGCTCTGGAAGGAAACCGGAGAAAAACCCCAGAGACACTGGGAGAACACTGGGTGAAGCTCTTCAGAGACAGTAAACTGAGCTCAGGATCAAATCAAGGACCCTGGAGCTGTGCATCAGCAGCAAGGTTAGATATGATGTTTATTTGCTGGTGAAGCACAGCTGGAGGTTTTATTATTATAATGATGGAAAAGAATCTTAATCACAAATCTGTTATACGAAGCTCGCATGAAATTCTCCTCCGAGTCAAACTGGAAACAATTGTAGCACAAATAGCTTTATCTACAAACACAAGACTAGTATCTAGTTGCTGTGCCCCCCCCCCCTCTCTCTATCTATCTATCTCTCAATATCTTTATCTGTCCCTGCCTCTTCCTCTGTCTGTATCTATCTGTCTCTCCATCTGTCTGTCTGTCTCCCTGTTCTCTACATCTCTCCCTTTCTGTCTGACTCTCTGTCTCCCTCTCTCTTTATCTGTCTGTCTCGCTCAGTATCTTTATCTGTTTGTCTATGTCTATCTCTGCCTCTTCCTCTTTCTGTCCATTTCTCTCTCCATCTCTGTCTGTCTCTCTCTCTTTCTTTCTCCCTCTGTCTGTCTCTCACTATCTCCAACTGTCTGTCTATCATTCTCTCCGTCAGTCTGTCTCTCTCTCTCCATCCCTCTCTGTCTGTCAGTATTTTTCCCTCTCTATCTATCTCTCTTACACACACTTGTTCTGTCTCCGTCTCTCTCACTCTCTCTGTCTATCACTTGTTGTCTCTCTTTTTGTCTTTCTCCCTCTGTCTCTGTTTGCCTGGCTCTCGCTCTCTCTTCATCTGTCTGTATGTCTCTCTTTCGTTCTTTCTCTCTCTCTCTCCATCACACACACACACACACACACACACACACACACACACACACACACACACAGACGCACACACATTTTGTTTTTTACAGTCTGTCTCTGTCTGGCTCCCAATCCCTTCATCTCTCTCTCTCTCTCTCTCTCTATCCTGTTTTTTCTTTGCCTTTCATAAAGAAATTGGGGTTTTGCCAATGTTTCCATTCTGAAAGCAAGGTTTGGACAAGAGGGCACCACTTCCACTGGGATAAGAGAAAATGTGTTTGAATAAGAGCACATGGTTCAGAATATCAGGGGCGAAACAAAAAAAAAAACCTGACTTGAGTCATCACTGGATGTATTTTTAAAAGTCTCCCAGCTGTCATGCGAGGATTTCTGACTAGACATGTCTTTGTTCTCCCACACTGTCTGCTTTGGTTTTGTTTCAGCGTTCTCTGTGGATGTCTGCAGAATATGAGCCGCAGTCTGATGCTGGTTTTCAGTGTTAATCAGTTGATAAAGTCTGGGTAGTCATAGCTTCCCAACCCCATCAGAGCTTAGTGCACTTGTTGTAAAATCCTGTTCAAGTCATTTAAACTGTAATCCTGAACTGAGACAGAAAAATGGTCCTCTCAGGGATTAAGCAGCCATATGTCAATTATTCAGTGTTAACAATTCATTGTCTCTGTCTCACTGCAGTAAAATGACATCCTCATGCCTGTGCTCAAGAGACCCATTTAAAGT
Organism: Neosilurus mollespiculum; assembly: GCA_030014195.1. Taxonomy (NCBI): domain Eukaryota; kingdom Metazoa; phylum Chordata; class Actinopteri; order Siluriformes; family Plotosidae; genus Neosilurus; species Neosilurus mollespiculum. The sequence goes on along the minus strand of JAQMYF010000022.1, from coordinate 35,515,687 downwards.
TGATAAAGAAGACTCTCCTGTCTTTGTGTAAACTAGATCAATTTCATAAATTATATCATTCTTATCTGGTGGTGTAGTGGTTAGAACATCCACCTCACAGCAAGAAGGTCCTGACTTTCCTGCGGCTCAGCAAAGACGTTTCCGTGTGGAGTTTGCATGGGTTCACTTTGCTTGCACGGGTTTCCTCGGGGTACTCCGGTTTCCTCCCACAGTCTACAGACAAGCACATTAGGCTAACTGTCTGTTCTGAATTGCCCCTAGGTGTGGATGTGAGTGTGAATGGTGAATTGTGTGTGTTGAAAGCTATGATTTACAGGAAATCCTGCCACACAAATGATTTGCAGCTTTAAAATGCGCGTTTGTGGTAACCCTAACAACCTCAAATGACCTGAAACATTGTGAACGGTTTGCAATCACACCATAACGTAGTGGGCCCAAGTTGAAATGAACCATTTACCTATTTCAAGTGAGAGAGCTGGACCACGCCCAAGCCCACCAATTCCAAGTGAGCGGGTTGAACCATGCCTGAGTCCACCAATTCCAGGTGGGCCAACCAATCCACACCTGAGCCCACCCATTTCAAACTGGCCGGCTGAACCATGCCTGAGCCCACATATTCCAAGTTGGCAAGCTGAACCACACCCAAGACCTACCGATTACAAGTGGCCCAGCCGAACTACACCCAAGAACTTCCTATTACAAGTAAAGCAGCTCTGATCACAGCACATAGTGATCACACTATTCAAAGAGCTGGATGATGGGTATCAAACAAGCTCTGGCACAGAATAGATCATTAATATACCTTATACTGAACATATATTCTTGGAGGTGTCGCTATCTTAAACATGTCTCAGATGTATAAAGTCAGGTCAAGTGTTTAATGTTTACACCTTTTCTTGCAACATGTAAAGAAGTTCTCATTTGACAAAATTCTTATTCATCTTAATCTACAAGATTAAGTGATCTGATTAATTAGCAGCCAGAAGAAGGAGACTCACCCACGGGTGATGGTGTTCCTGCACTGCTGGGTGGGTTAAAACTTTGTGTCGGAGACGGTAAAGGTAGCGAGTTGATTACAGTAGGGAACAGTAAGGGGTACACCCCTGTCCTGTAACGCCTCATCTGGACCACTGAGGAAGTGCAGCAAGACCTGCTGGCTGTCTTCATTCCACTATAGAAGAATGGGCTGAGGAAGAGGAGAGAGGAAGGTGGTGTCGGATCTCAGCAGACCTGATGCACCAAAATCCCTGCCTCAGCAAATCCATTGGGTTAGGTGATTAAGAAAGCATGTAGTAGGCCCAGATGTGAGGCTGAGCTTCATGCTTTTGTGCAGTCGCAGGGCATGACTGGGTCTGATGTCAATAGATGTAATCTGTAAGAGATGCAGAGAGACCGCGGTTAATGTTTGAGAAATTTGTCATTTGACATACCTATTTGTATTGTTTCTTCACTCGACTGAGCTCTGTTCTTGGTATCATTACTGGGGAAATAACTTGGCCTAATAATCCAAGTATCCTTTGCTGCAACCTGCTGGATGGGGCAGAGAGGGACTTGAACCCAGGACCTTCTTACTATGAGGCGGACATACTATCTACTACACCACCCTGCCGCCCAGTTCAGCTCATAATGTTTTGGATTAAATTTCACACACACACACACACACACACACACACACACACACACACATTGACACTAACACAATTTAAAACAGCTAATTAGCCTAATGTGCATGTTTTTGGACTGGGGAGGAAACCGGAGTACCCACACAAACACAGGGAGACCATGCAAACCCTACACAGAAACACCCGAACCCAGGACCTTCTTGCTGTGAGGCGGGCGTGATAAAAAATAAAAATTGCCTAAAAGGAAACATCTTTCCTGCTTAAACACCAAAATTGAGATCCTGTCTATACGTCTCGCTCTCTCTTTCTCTTCCAAGATGAGGATAAACAAGGTGGAGCAGGGAGGGAGAATGTCTCAGCACAGGTGCTAAATCCTGTTTAACAGAGTTATAAACTGCAGCAGTATAATGGCAGCCATAACGCCTTAATCTGCAGTTAGGGTGCAGTTAAAGTGATGGGTAACCACACTTCATAATTAACGGGCCCCGGATAATGCTATCGTCCTACTGTGCTGTGACTTGAAACAGTGAAAAAGAGAGAAAGAGAGAAATGATCTTTGGATATTTACTCTATTCTCCCTGAGTGATGTTCCTCTTTTCCCCTTAGTTGAACCAATCAACTGCAATATTACATGTCAGAATTTTTTCAATGTCAAAATCCACCGGGACACAGACACTGTTATGAATCCCCTGCAAAAAAAAACAAAAACAAAAACAAAATTGACAGTAATTTGCATCGGTGTGTGTGTTGTGAATGTTTAAATCTTGTGCAGACAACAGAGATGCTCCTGTTTTTCCTGAACCGGTTCCCAGCAGGAGGTTGAGAGGAGAGAAGAGGAAAAGGGAGGGAGAGCGCATGAGGGAAAAGAGAGGAGCTGGCGAGCCGTGGGTTTGATATCTCTCTCAAACAAGCCTGGCGTGCCTGACATCAACGTTTCATGTTCGTTACATCCAATTGCCTCACACAAGACCGCAGCGAGCCTGTATGTGAGGTGAATGGGAAATACGGAAACTGCCTCAGAGCGAAGACGAGCGAGAACACCGACTGCAGGCACATGTTTCTCATCCAGTCTGAGAAATTTCTATAACAAACTAAAGGCATGGTGGTGCTAACAGAAAAAAATGATAACAGAAGAGCTTCAAGCCAAAGCCTCGACTTTCTTAAGCTGTTATTCCTGCACAGAGACAGGAAGTGAGACAGGGACGATGAGGTCGTTAGAGGAAAAGCTTATTTGGCATGCAAAGCGAATACACTCGTTTAGAAGAAGGGGTGAATTGCAGAAATATATCTCTCAGCCCTCACATTGTGCGCACTACATAATGCAGCAATACACATCCAATTTCTTCACTTCCTAGCACTGAAATTCTTAAATGGATTTTTAAAAACCTTAAAGGTCAAATTATATACTCATTTTCCGACCACTAAAGTATGATTCCCAATCCAAAAATCTTCAGGAAGCTGCTTTCCCAAAACCTCCCCCAAAAACGCTGATTTTGAGAATGTTAGCAAGAGTATTTGTGACAATTAGCAACCATTTGCCACTCTTTTACCCAATCCTATAAAAAAAGGTGAGCAAACCCTCCCTTGCATTGTGTTCACTACTTGGCGAACCAAAAATGACTCTAACTTGCTGAAAAATACATTTGCAAAGATTTTGATCATGTTAAAAATATGCTTGCGACAAGAAAAGCTCTTTACGACCCTAAAAACTTAGCAAACCTTTTTACAAACTCTGACAAAACCCAAACTTCATTACATTCATCAACATAGTTCATCATCAACACACACAGTATCTGATACTTGAAATGGAGTTCTGAAAGATGGATGAATAACAGAGAAGCAATGAGAAAGGGATTCGAACCTTGTTAATTTCCCAGAGACGATCTGCATTTTAAAGAACCCCCTGTAATGCACTACATCATATTTTGTGTGTAAAGGAAAATATTTGCATGTATTTAATCTAAAAAAGAATGAACTGCATAAGAGAAATGCAGCAGTGCACTCTGTATGCTGTTATTGGAGTATTGATGGATATAATATATACTGTAGAGGATGGATGAAATGTCCTTTTCTTGGCTCATGGGATTAAAGAAAGTCTAAGTAAAGTCTTTGAATGCTTCTGGTACCGCAGAACCACATGATGGGCTCAAGTTAGTAATTACAGAAAGCGATTAATGACTAGTACTGGGTTTTATATGAGGACTTTTGGAGACATTGTCCTGAAAATGCCTGAATGTTTTGACCCAAAATCTAATTTAGAGAAGCTGTCTCAGACAAAATGTGGATTGTTTAGGCATTTATATCTTTATTTATTTACTTTTAAGGGTTTTCTCCTCTCTTCTTGGACCATAATTGAGCTGAGTCACAGTGTTTCATTAAGAATCCAATGTATTCCTGGATTTCTAACAATAAATAAATGATTTTGTTAGTAAAGCCGGCCTGAACGAAGGCTGCTAATGCATTTAAACTAGAGCATGCATCCATGGAAGCAATGCACTTTGGCTAGGAAACAGGCAACTGACCTTACATTTACATTTATGGTATTTGGCAGACACCCTTATCTAGAGTGACTTACATTTGAGGGGGCAGCTGTGGCCTGATGGTTAGAGAAGCGGCTTTGGGACCTAAAGGTCGTTGGTTCGATTCCTGAACCAGCAGGAAAAATGTGTGGCAGTGGGGTAGTGAGCGGCACCTTCCCTTCCTCCACCTTCATGGCTGAAGTGCCCTTGAGTGAAGTGCACATAACCCCCAACTGCTCTCTGGGCACCACAATGTGTGGCAGTCCACTGCTCCATGTATGTGTGTGCTCACTGTTTCCATGTGTACACGTACTCTGGATGGGTTATATGCAGAGGCTTGCGGAATTAATACAGTACATTAAAAATAACCCAACCTTTGGATCAGTAATCCAACATGATGCAACGTATTACAGGACCAGCAAACAGAACTGAAATAAACAAGTATACCTGGTGGTTTGAATGCTTGAAAGTAGACATGTGGCACCAACATTATACATAAATCATGCAGATACAGGTCAAAAACTTCTCACTCACTCATTTAATGCACTGATGAATCCTATCAGGGTCACGGGGAGGCTGGAGCCCATCTCAGCCGACACTGGGCGAAGGCAGGGTACACAACAGACACACACACAACCATTCACAATAACACTCACACCTAGGGTCAGTTTGGAACAGTCAATTAGCCTAATGTGCATGTCTTAGGATTGTGAGGGAAAAACCAGAGTACCCAGAGAAAACCCATGCACGCACGAGGAAAACGTGCAAACATAGAAACGCCCTCGTTGTGGCGCATCGACAAGGTGCGCGACTATCAACCCAGAGATCGCAAGTTCGAATCCGGGTTGATGCCCCAGCCATCCGTGACCGGGAGTCCATGGGAGCTAATTGGCCGAGCTCTGACGTGAGGGAGGGATGGCATACGCTCACTTCCCTGTCACTCACAGCGATCACCAGCCAATCATGGGCGTCTGTGAGC
>JAQMYF010000022.1:35474968-35496113 GCA_030014195.1 Neosilurus mollespiculum | reverse complement strand
AATGTATTTTTGTTTTCTTAAAATGTATTTTTGTTTTCTTAAAATGTATTTTTGTTTTGCACTTCCCGGCCACCGTAAGAAACAGTACACATGCAGGAATTCTCTCTCTCTAAATATATATATTTCTCTCTCTCTCTCTCTCTCTCTCTCTCTCTCTCTCTCAGAGCAAACAGATAGAAAAACAGTATCACAATGCGCTAAATTTATGTTTGGTTCAGAAATGAACTCATTTTTCTGTTTCCAACAAACACACAGTGTAAAAAATACAGAAAACACACTGTTGCAGCACCATCGCAAAAATATCATGTGTCAATTCTTATAGTAAACAATTTCACTGCTTTATTATAAGTTTGTTTTACATTCCATAACTTCCTAAAATTGAATTTGTGTTCTAGTTTAGTCTGGCTCTTCATTCGAATCTGAGTTCAGGCATCAGAAACTCCTTTACTAAGCCAGCCAGCTAGCCAGCCAGACAGCTAGCCAAATAAATAAATAAACAAACAAACAAACAAACAAATGAATGAATGAATGAATGAATAAATGAATGAATGAATGAATGAATAGATAGATAGATAGATAGATAGATAGATAGATAGATAGATAGATAGATAGATAGATATTTTAAAAAAAGGCCTGTCACCTTTAAAAATTATCACAAAGAATTTTACAGCACGTGTCTATGCTAAATAAATGAAGAATTATTACCCGGAAAGATTAATATAATTTCAGCACATGACTAAAGAACAACTGTGACCCATCACAACATAGTGGGTATTAAGTCAGAAATATTAAATACTTTGTTAAACTTTAAACACTATCTTCTCCGAAGTTGCTTAAAAGGTTGAAAATTCCTGGCAGGTTTTGGTTAGTTACTCCAAAACTAGCAACGTATGTTAGAAAAAATTGGTATTTTAAAGCTTAGGATATCGTCTACAAAATGGTACCAGTAACTCAATAATTAATAATTTCCGACTTAATACCCACTTTGCTGTAATGGGTCACAAATACGTGACCTCAAGCCTCTGGTGAAATGTCAAAAAAATTGTTGCTTAAAGGGAAATTAAACCCAAACTTAATAAAGGCTTGCATGCACTGTAAACGCCTTTTGACATTAAAATGCCCTGTTGTTATAAGAAAAAAGCCTATACAATAGCACTTGATCCAGATGTAGCTAATTGTGAATACAATGTAATGAAGTCAAGTAAAGTTATTTGTCAGGAACATGTGAAATGACATCATTACATGTGCTTGAGATATAAACTATTTTCCCTGCTGAAAAATCCAGTGTGAGGTCCCGCCGTAGGACTTAGTTATGTCTGTCTGTTTGATCTGCTCTCTCCTGTCCCGTGTGTGTTTCTCTGATTACAGGCTCCGCCCTGATTAGCTCACCTGTTCCTTATCCCCACCGGAGGATAAAAGGGGGCCGCTTGCCTTGTCCCGGTTGCCAGATCGTCTTGGCCCATCATTGATTGAGCGTTTGCGAATCACAGAGAGAACTTGGGCCGTCACTGAATGAGCGCCGCGTATTCACGAAGAGAGCTTGTGCCGTCATTGAATGAGCGCTGCGTATTCTCGGAGAGAGCGTGTGCCGCCTTAGAGAGAAGACGTATTTCAGCGTACGCACCGTGATCCAGCTGTATATATTGCACAGTTTCATGTTCCACGTTATCCGTGTTTCTAATAAAGAATCGGTGTTTGCACTTTAACCTGATCTTATCGTCTCTGTCCTGCATTTGGGTCTATCTGTTCATAGTATCGCCGTAACATCCAGCTTGTTTGAAAGCTAACAGCTGGCCAATACAGTTGTTGACAAACATGTATAAACCAGTTTATTAAAATAATTAAGAAACTGGGAAAAGAAGCTTGGTTGTACAGCCTGAGGTGAGTTTTGGGAGCGAGGACGGCACTATGTTCCGACAGCCCATTGGTCCAACAGCCCCTACGCATATACTGTAAGATGGGCACCTTGCTTAAATCAGTTGAGAATCCTACTCAATTTATTTGGGTTAGGGTTAGGGTTACGACTGTCGGACCAATGGGCTGTGAATGTCAGAACTGTCGGAATATAGGACTGTAACGTTTGTAAGCTGGGAGCTGGTCGTCTTAAACTGGAATTTTTTAGGGAAGTTAACAAATGGTTGTTTGTTTTAATTCCATTATTTTTGCATAATTTTCCAAAAAACAATTTGTGTACAATTGGTAAATAGTAGCTGTTATTAAGAAACTGTTAAACCTAACCCTACCCTGCAAGGACCCAAACCATAATGCTGTGTCTTGCCATTTCTCCACACTGCTTCTGTTCCTGAACACCTGATAAACACTGAACTTGATGAACAACAGGAAGAAGTGTGGCAAAAGACTAATACCCAATCACCTTTATATAAGGGTCTTACAAGGAAATACACACAAAGTAGTTGAGAGAAAATATGATGTCCTCATATGAGGTGAGCAGGGGGTCAAGAGGATTAACAGCATTTAACTGTGTTATGCACAGCTGGCTGCTGGTCAGATCAAGCTGGGTTATCATGTCTTTTCTAACTATTTTGTATATTTTAATAAAATAATGCTAATATACAGTATTTTGTTTAATATGTACTCTGCTGTAAAGAAAATGTGCATATGGTCTGAAGTACAGTTTGCTCCTGAACTCCTTTGCTTTTCCTCCAGCTCACTTTTTTTTTTTTTTACATTAATTTAACTCATGAGCTTATCTGTGAACATTTGCTCCTTGAGATAAACAATGTCTCCAATTAAGATGCAATCTCTTATTATATCTTCTGTTGTTGGACTTTAAACAGATGATGATATTAATTAATAAACAGCGTCGAATTTATATGTTTAATAATTGCCTGGAATATTTTTTGGGAGTGCATTTTCAGCCTTAAGTATGGGGTATACTTCAGCACAGGATACTGCAGATACATGAAGCTGTCACTCGGTATTATTAGCACAAGCCAGCATCGCAGAGCTCCTCTGCAACTCCTGAGGTTAAGTTTGTGGATTCAGCATTAATTAAGTAATATTATTTATCATTGGGCTGTGATTGGACTGGATTATTTAATGGACTGTGATATCATTTTATTGGACATTCGATTTGGACAATGGTAACTGTTTTCTAAAGCTGTTCCGTACTTGGAATTGTCATGAAGATGCATTGTAATGATTATAATAACCTTTTGCTAATGTTGACTCCATTTTCATTATCACTGTCAAACATCAACTGGGCTAATAAGCCGAATGTGAACACAGAGCGAAAAGGAGGAGGAAGATGAATCTATCAGCATAACCGCAGAAAGAGGTCAGAGCATGAAGAAATTTGAACTGAAGATAATACATTGAAATGCACTTAGCAGGAACAGCATGTATGGGAATAGTCTAATCTCTTAATGAAAAGGTTTTGAGTTGCATTTAGTTTACTTTCAATGCTTTTAGATTTCTTCAGGGTGGTTATGTTTATTCCTATGATATTTTATTAATGCAGGCTCTGCATAACATTGGACCAATAACCTGAATTTAAAGGAAGACTAGCTATATAAATGAATTAAGGTCAAGTAACAATTATGCGCTGAAGGTTTGGTGGATGTTGGTGAATCATCCCTGAGACAATACGTCAATTTAATTCAGCAACATCCAAAAATAAAAACCCATAATTTTTTTAGTATATATTACACATAAACAACAAAAAAAGATGAAAAATTCACTTTAATGAAAAAACAACAAAAGAAAATTATAATTTATTTTTAAAATCTTGACGGACGAAGGTGAACACTAAGTATGGCATCTCTTTAAGTGAGTCTCTTTAAGAGCTAAAGTATGCTGTACACTACACAGAAACATAAGGAAAAGCAAGCTAAAATGAGATGTTATAGTTTATTTTTGACCTGCCTTAACTATTACTGAGGGTGGTCAGCTGAGCTCTGCACTTCGAGCAATGCTAAACACTTTGTAGCTATCTGCACCTGTTTAGCCTTATTTAAGCTATTTATTAATTTAAGTTATTTAAATTAATTTTTTTTTTTAAATATCATGAATTAATTAATTTTAAAAGCCTTATTTAAGTTAACTTATTAACACTTATTCAGAGTTTAGTACATACTACATGCGCTTCTTACATGTGTTTTAGTGTATACTATACAGAAACAAAGAAAAGCAAACTAAAACAAGATTTTATAATTTATATTTGCACATTTTAACCATTACAAAGTTAAAAATTAGAAAGATCAGGTGAGCTCTGCACTCCAAGCCAAGCTAAACTCTATGTAGCTAACAGCACCTGTTTAGCCTACTTATTCAGAGTTTAGTTCATACTATATGCACTCCATATGGGTGTTTTAGTATACATTACACAGAATCACACACAAACCACGATTTTTATGGTTTATTTTCCCAATCTGAAGTGTAATAATAATGATGCCGCCTGCTTCAAGTGACCGTGACAATGAGTATAGATCGTGAGTATAGATTTTGATTCAAGCATTATCCACTCGGAGTAATGTTTTTTTAATCCCAAGATAGAGAATCAATCAGATTGAGCCATTACCGTGGAGTACATATTAATGGGAATTGAACCTTAAACTTAGTTCCACTCATTTGAAATTACTCAATGGTCCATGATTTCTAGTATTTAACTGTTCAGTAAATATTTAGCTACAGCTTCTCAACCTACTAGCGCTGACTCTGTTTACATGATCAAACATTATCTGCACCATTAATCTGGATGTGTGTACTGAAATGAAGATACGGGTTAATCCACTGCGTTCCAATTTGAACTGAAAATGGTATAAGAATATGAGTCTGAGAATATCTCAGAATATCAGCCATTTTTCTACACATCATTCTCTCTCTGTCTCTCTGTCTCTCTGTCTCTCTGTCTCTCGCTCTCTCTCCTTCGTTCTGGAGCTGTGGAAAGCAAATCACCATAATGTACGTGTAAATGATAAAGCTGAAATCATTCAACTCAGCGAATTTAGAGAAACACCATTATGGTAGCTCTAAAGCACTATTCTATTATGAGGAGGTAGAATAAAGTCAAGGATTAATCACTGAAGTATCCCTGGGATTTTAGACCCATCCAAATCCGTCAGTTTGTTACAGATTGAAAGATTATGTTTAATTCGGCCTTCTATAATATTACCTATAGGAATAACCCCATCTGAACAGACGTGTCGGTAAAGATTCCATTATATCCTGTAGAGGTTTTCTACTTCTGTTTCAGTATGAAGACAGTAAAGGAAGTGCTTTTTTCTATCACGTCTCCCCGAAACCAAAATGAAACAAAAGTGTTGGTTGAATTTAAAAACACTGAACAATAAAATACAGGCAACATTTAGAAGCACTTCTCAGAGAAGCAGCACTTTTGGAGGGTTTTAGGTAAGTTATTGAGCTCTTAGCACTGGACAGGAATATGCTGCCTTCGTGTCACGGTCATGTAATGATCAAAGAGACTACAGGAAGTGCTTTGGATAAAAGATGGAACAATCGATTTATATTCAAGTGAGGTGTTCACTTATCCAGTGCAAATCGATCACAAGTATTACAGGATATTACAACAAAGAAAAGGAACTTTTAGCATTATTTTGAAAAAGATTTCTTCATAAATTCTGCATGATGACTCTTTTCGTAAACATCAGAGCACATCCCCCGTGTGTAATCATCTGCAATAAATGATGCTGTGACAAACTGTAAGTGTAAGTGGAATAATGTTTTTAATCACCAGATAGTGGACCAGTCAGACTGTGCCCATGTCGTATATACCCCTGAGGGGAGCACCATAGTCATGAAACATGATTTGGACGGTTGTCCTGTGCCCGTGCCTACCCACAACAGGAAACCCGAAAAGGCTGCCGCTTCACTGAGGTGATGCTGATTGGCTGTTATGTATCGCTGACTTGAATGAGGATGGGCAGCAATGTATAAAAATATATAAAAACAGATTTATTACTAATAACGAAACTCAAACCCAAAAACAGAAGCTCATATACCACCACTCAGACTTGCACAGAATAAAAAACACACTATCTAACTCAGATATCCAGACAAACTTGCGTCGAGCAAAACAACAAGAAATATGAACAGTAACATGGAACATGAACTCAGACAGGTGGTACAAATGAAGTAATGAGAGGTGGTGAAAAGAGTGGTGGTTCTTTCCCTTCAGAGCGTGACGTTTATAACACCAGCCTTGGACACCTAGCAATACAGCAATTTATCTATACAGCTACAAATCTATATATTATAACAGGCATATTAATAATAATAATAATAAGAGGAAGAGGAAGAAGATGAAGAAGACGAAAAGTATTTTTTTTGGGTAGATATGCTCAATATAGTCCTAGGAATGAGTGGAATGAGTTAATAAGCCAGATTTACATAGTCAGTGCAACTTCTTTACTACCTGAACTCCTGAAGATTCAGCTCTTTCAAGTAAATCCTTTAAATCTAGGTGCAAGTATTAACATTATACATGAATATGCAAATGATTTTTATTCCTGGAGCAATTTCAGGGGTGATTTTGGTATTTAACTGCTGTTCCAGATACATTGCTATCAAGTGTTCATAAAGTCTTCATCTAGTTCATTTAGTACTTCTTTTAGTAAGTGTGACTAATTCACATCTTGCACTTCTTGCCTTGATAGTTGCTTATGCACTATATGTGCCACTGTCAGCTCCATAAGCATCTCATGCCTGGGCTGAAATCTGCCTCGCTAATAACTTGCTTTGGAATCTGATTAATAATAAATACGAATGCATATTGCATAAACATTCCCACATCCCAAACTTTGTTATTCATAATCAGCTGTTTAATATACTACTGTTGTGTTCAGTAATAAATTATTGAGAATTAATCAATATTTTTCTAAAGCTGACACCACAGCAAGCCACCGCCAATCTTCTGAAACAGAAAATATGGGGGGCTTGGGTTCAGAATAGAGTATTTTTTCAAGAATATTTAATGAGCATTAACTGAATAATAACAAAGTGTGCAATATTGTATGTGGGTTTAGGGTGGGGGGATCCTTTGGGCCACTGAGAGTAAGGGTTTGTCTAACCTCAAGAATAGTAAGATAAACTTGTCTGTGTGTGTGTGTGTGTGTGTGTGTGTATGTTGATCAAAGCTCTCTTCTCGTCGATGAATCCCTCATTTCTCCCTCCAAGGTCAAGTTGACGTTTGCCAAGTACACCACTAACACTCAATTCACCGCACATATGGGTCCTGACACTTCACTGTTACTCACACACTAGTGCATGGAACATAGTTTTGTAGAACATAAACACATTTTAACCCTGTTTATTCCCACAATATTTAATAACTCATATTCATCCAGTGATATATTGCCAATATACTGCACTAGATCCTTACTGGATATTTATCATCATCCATCTTCTCAATGTTATGCAACTATAATAGTGACAAGCATACTGTGCTTTGAATATATTGGTCGTCACCTTAAAAGCCACACACTCTGCAGTCTAGATCTTTCTTGGCTGCATTGCTTTTGCTTGTGTATAAGTAGAAACTTCATATTTTTGCAGTAATAAGACTAACTATGACATTATGTCAGCATTAATTCTGTTTGAAATGTATATTAGTTTGGGCATTCCCAAATGAGCATAGCAGCAACACTGAACTTCAGGTAACACTCTCAATGCAATAATTACCCCTTTGCTGTATGGAGTTTGTATATTTTCCCCGTACTTCTCTTCCGGGAACCCCGATTTCCTCCCTCAGTCCAAAAACATGCACAGTAGGCGAATGGCAGTTCCAAATCACCCCTAGGAGTGAGTGTGAATGGTTGTGTGTATGTTGGCCCTGAAATGGCCTGGCTAGCTGTTCAGGGTGTACCGCTCCTTTGCCCAGGGTTGGTTGAGATGTGTGCCAGCCTCCCCGCGACCCTAATTAGTATTAAGCGGCTTAGAAAATGAATGAATGACGCTGCAGGGTCGTTGACACTCGCGTACAGGAGCAATCAAATGGTTTCAGAAAGACGCTGTGGCCGATTCCATATAATTTCCAAGAGATAAAACTAGGCTGGCATGGTGGCGTAATGGTTAGCATGTCCGCAGCAAGAAGGTCCTGGGTTTGAGTACTGGTCTTAGCGAGGGGGTTTTTGAGAGTTGGTTCTCCCTGTGCTTGCACTGGTTTCCTACAGGTACTCCAGTTTCCCCCAACAGTCTAAAGACCTGCACATTAGGCTAATTGGCTGCTCCAAACTGTCCCTAGGTGTGAGGGTAAATGGTTGTGGGTGCTGCCCTGCAGTGAGTTGGTGAGCTGTTTAGGGTGTACCCCAACTTTTGTCCAGGGTCATATGAGATAGATTCCAGCCTCCCTGTGACCCCAGTAGGATTGATTGAACGGGATAACATAGTATATCATGTTTATCGAGTATGCCTGGTAAGTCATTGGACACCTTTAAGGACGATCTGCTTGAATGAAGAGGTATGCTTATAATTAAATGCAGCTAAGATAAATTGGGTGTTTTCACACCTGCTATAAAATATGGCCTGGATCAATAGGACATTGATTGCTATGTAAGTACCGAACAGGAGGTTTAACCAACTGCATTAATATGCTGTTCCGTTGCCACAATACATGCCATTTGCTTTCCACGTCTTTATCCTGATATCCACTCTGTCAGAGCTGAGAAAGGAACCTTTGATCACTCCTATCTCAATGCAAATTCAGTGCCTTTAGGGTTGGTACACGAGCATCACCTTAGCACTTCATAGACCAGACAGAAGCAAGTGGAATGAAAACGCATTTGATCCATTGTGTTCAGTTTTTTCATCTCCCGTTCCTGATTTCAGTCCAGTATAGCGTAACAAACATCAGCCTCTCTCTCTTTTTTGCTCTCCCTCTCTCTCACTTTCATTTTCTCTCCTATCCCATTGTCATTCAGTCGTGGCTGAAAAGAGTGAGCCCTAAACAGAGGCGGGCAAAAGACGGGAGAAATGAAGCATGCACGTCAAGGCTAAACTCATGTCATCTGCCAAAACTTGGTTCTACCACGATGCCCCCCGTTTATCCTCCTCGCCTTGAATCAATTGATTTTTTGCCAATTTTCACTCTGACAGCAGGGGTGTGAGGAGAGAATGAGGGGGAACGTGACAAATGAAAAAAAGAAAGAAAAACAACAACAACAAAAAAAGAAAGAAAGAAAAATAATAGCCTCTTTCCTGTGCTGGAGAGGAGGAGAGAATAATCACAGAAAATGAGAAATGTGGCGAACACTAAACGACAACAAGAACAGGCCGTGGATGACTAATGATACAGGCTCACACACATTAAAAAAAAAAAAAAAAAAACACCTTTGTGGCAGTCGCACAAAAAAGGTAATGAAAAAAAAGTGACAAATCTACGAAGCGGAAAACTGAGATAATAACGCAGCATTTTTTTCAGTTAATCAAATTTATTAATTATATCAGACTTCTGGAAAGATACACACACACACACACACACACACACACACACACACACACACACACACACACATATATATATATATATATATATATAAATGTTCAGCAGTGGCACAGTGGTGTAGTGGTTAGCAAGTCCGCCTCACAGCAAGAACGTCCTGGGTTCAAGTCGCAAACTTGGCAAGGGCGTTTCTGTGTGGAGGTTGCATGTTCCCCCTGTGCTTGCATGGGTTTCCTCAGGGTACTCTGGTTTTCTTCGACAGTTCAAAAACATGCACATTAGGCTAACTGACTGTTCCAAATTGCCCCTAGGTGTGAGTGTGAGTGTGTGTTGGCCCTGCAATGCACTGGATTGCTGTTCAGGATGTACCCTGCCTTCGCCCAGAATCGACTGGAAGAGGCTGATGAAAAAATTAAATGTTATTCAATTCAATTTTATTTGTATGGCACTTTTTACAATTAACATTGTCACAAAGCATTCATTCATTCATTCATTTTCTAAGCCGCTTAATCCTGAATAAGGTCGCGAGGAGGCTAGTGCCCATCTCAGCAAACTCTAGGCGACGGCGGAGTACACCATGGACAGCTCACCAGGCCATCGCAGGGTCAACACACATACAACCATATACATTTACACTCACACCTAGGGGCGATTTGGAACAGCCAATTAGCCTACTGTGCATGTTTTTGGACTGTGGGAGGAAACCAGAAAACCCAGAGGAAATCCACAGGAAGAACATGCAAACTCCACACAGAAACACCCAAGCCCAAGAATCAAACTCCAGGCCTTCTTGCTGTGAGGCGGATGTGCTAACCACTGCGCCATCATGCCGCCTACAAAGCAGCTTTACATAGTAAATACAAATTTAAAAAACAATCTATCCTACAATCCTACACATCCCTAATGAGCAAGCCTTCGGTGACAGTGTCAAGGAAGAAACCTTGAGAGGAACCATACTCAAAAGGGAAACCCATCCTGATTTGGATGATGCAATCCCAAGATGAGATATCTGCACTATTCTACACTACTGGTTTCATTTCTATTACGTAATACACTGACTTGCCAAAAAATTTTTTTATCAGAGCACATAATCGTCATCATCTTCAGTCGGTCAGGTCAAGTCTCAGTAACATTATGTGGCAATAAAATGAAGTCAGCTGATGACCTGAATGTACTAAATGAGCAGGTAATCACTTCAATCACTCATTTGCTGAAAACCTTAATCCTAATAGGGTCGCGGGGAGGCTGAGCTCATCTCTGCCGACTCTGGGCGAAGGCAGGGTACACCATGAACAGCTCGCCAGAGCATTACGGTGCCAACACACACACACACCTATTCACACTCACACTCACATGTAGAGGTGATTTGGAATAGCCATTTAGCCTACTGTGCATGTTTTTGCATTGTCGGATGAAACTGGAGTACCTGGAGGAAACCCACGCAAGCACACGGAAAACATGCAAACTCCACACAGAAACACCCAAGCCCAGAAATTTAACGCAGGACCTTCTTGCTGTGAGGCACACATCAGCTAATCAAAGTACTGCCTGTTATCGCTTCAAGGAACTTCCCTGATGGCACGAATATAAAATTGGGGTTCCAACAGTGACAGTGGCTCAGAGAGCATGAGGAACCATTTTCATACATGAACTGGCACCACAAAGTCCTGACTTTAACCCTATTGAAAGTCTTTGGGATGTGCTGGAGAAGACTTTATGGAGTGGTTCGATTTTTCCAGCATCAGTTCAAGACATCGGTGAGAAACGAACCCAACACTGGATGGAAATAAATACTATGATGTTGCTTAAGTTTGAAAAATGCTATAATGCGTGACACCACCCCAACAAACCCCCCCCCCGGGCAGTGTACCTTACCAGTAATTCCATGTGTTCTAACGAGCTGGCATGGTCTGTTAGAAATCCATTGAATTCTCCCTGATTATCTTTGCACACCTCTGAAACGTAGGTCTTCCTGAAATAACAAGTTAACAATGGCACTCATTGTATTTATGAGCTTGAGGTCTAGAGTAGGATTGCGCCTACGCTGAGATATTTAGTGGTCTTTAGAGAGCATGCCACTCACTTGACATGGAAAAGAAAACAAAGCTTTGAACTTCCATCACCAAACCAAAATGCCTTTCCCATGCAAAATATAATGTGGTGTAATGTATGGCAGGAAATACGGGTTTTTAGAGCAGAAGTCACACATTGCCACTACGTTTTCAAACAGTTCTTTAAACCTACTGATACATGCACCAATGTTTAAATGACTCCAGTATTAAGCCTGAAGGACCCGAAGTAAGTCCTTAATTAGTCTCGAAGTCCACATATCCTGAGTGAATGCAGCAGTGCACAGCAAACACATTATTTTAAATATTGCAACATGTTTCTCCTTGAAAATTTCATATTATATGCTTCTCATTTCTTATGCTGCTTTGAATTTACAATATGTTTTTAATTGCGGCTTACTGAAAATATTGAGATAAATTTGTTGTTGGGCAGCATGTTCTCGTAGTGGTTAGCGCATTTACTCCTGCGTTTGAGTCAAAATTTATCTCTCCTTTGTAAACATTATTTCCTGTTGACTAATAAAAATATTTCCCGCCAATAACCAGAATGCATCCTTGGTTCATGTAAAGCAGGTGGTGCATGGTGTGAGCTGGAATTGTGTCACTTCAGCATGGAACATATAAAGTAACAGAATAGAAAATGGCAATTCGCGGCTGTCGCTTTTCATTCCCAAATTTGTCGGGTGACATTCGCAGCATCGCATTTTGGTCTCCTAGTTCGTGAACTCATCACAAAAAATATGAAACGTTTGAAATTTGTTCACGCTAATAACGTGCAAATAAAAAGTGAAAATGGTTGAGAACAAAAAGCAAACAAAATGTGATTAGTTTTTTTTTTGCCAAACATCCGCAAATTATTCGCAAATCAGTCGCAAAAATTGTTGCATGACCTTCTCACAACTTTCACGTGATATACGTATTTAAGCTGCAAATTATAATTATAATTAATAAATATATTTATAATTAATAAATATTTGCTTGCATGTGGAGTTGCAAAACATCTTTACGCAAATTATAAAATTCGCAAAAAATTTGCAAAAAAATCAATTAGCATGCTTTAGTTTAATTAGATGCTTTTCTATCGTACCTCTAGTGTGATCACCCCTAAGTGGTGCATGTTATGCTTAAACACAATTAGTACTTTTTTCCTTTACTTAAGTGGCTGGCAAACCTGTCTTAAAAACTATTTAACTATAAATACCCACTAAACCTGCCAAATAGGCATTAACAATACAATATTAAAAAAACGTATAGCCCAGAAAAACAATATTCCTGTCCCAAGCTAATCCATCCATCCATCCATTAGCTATGCTGCTTATCCATCAGGTTCCCTGTCCACTGCAAGACTAACACAGAAATAAACTGAAGGGGCACCCATAGAATGACAGAATATTATAACTTGGCATAGTTATAATGAAATGTTTCCAACTATTGGCCATCCAGTGAACAGGATTTAGATTTTTTTTTTTTTCTCAACATGATCCCATGAACAGATCACCTCCAAAAGGTAATGGGCTCTTTCCAGGCCCTGCCCCCACACAGCCACCAAGTTTGATGCAAATCATATTAGACATTTTTGCATAATCCTGCTAACAAATAATAATAATAATAATAATAATAATAATAATAAATGCTCATTAAAAAGACTTATTTAAAAATATTACAGGTTCTTGCCAGGCCCATACCCCCATCCGTCCACCAGGTTTGGTAAAAATTGGTTTAATATTTGTGTAATTCTGCAAACAGGCAAAGAAACAAACAAACAGACACAGGACAATAACAAACTCCCCTGCCAAACGGCAGACGTAACAACCACTGACACCTAACATTCATGTTTTTAGGTTCTTGGAGGAAACCGCAGTAACTGAAGGAAGTCCCTGCGACGAGTATTATCACAGTGCTAACCACTGACCACCGTACCTCTGACCTCTAGTGTCATTGGCAATACTTTATCAGCTCATGTTTAGTGTTTAGCATAACGTATATAACACATTTTTGCACACTCTCTGCAATTAAATAATGCACTTATATTTGGAACAAGTGTTGTCAAGTCACACTGTTCTACTGTTGGAGCTATGGGCACTTTAGTCATAGCAGTGGAGCCATTATCAACTGGATACGCTCACAATAATCTTTTACACAATTTGGTCAAATGCTCTTGCTTAACTTTAAATCCAACAATAAGCCAACTAGAGTAAACTGGGAAACCATTTGCATTAAAAACATATATATTTTATAGTAGATGTTAAAGCTTGCTATATAATGGGTTAATACATTTCTACTCTCTTTCCCGAATATCCATCAGTGTTCTTCCTGAAATGTTAATGGGTACATGTAATCTTCCACTGGTTGGTGTATCATGACTTGGCTTGGCAAATTACCCATTAACCCTCCACGTCACATGGTACACTGGTATCCTAATTTAATTTAGTGTCATATTCAAGTGGTTATCACATTCGCCTCACATCAAGACCGTCCTGAGTTAGAGTCCAATACTCGGGTGTTTCTGTGTGGGATTTGTTTTCCTTGTGCATGCATGGGTTTCCCCTGGGTACTCCAGTTTTGTCCCACAGTCCAAAGACATGCACATTAGACTAATTGGTGGTACCAAATTGCCCCTAGGTGTGATTAAGAGTGTGAATGGTTGTAAGTGTTGGCCCTGTGATGGTCTGGTGAATTGTTTAGGGTGTACCCCGCCTTCGCCAAGTGTCACCCGAGATAAGCTTTAGCCTCCCCATGACCCTAATAGGATTAAGCATTTTGACAAATGACGACGTAACTGTTCTTCATATATCCCTGCTTTATAGGGAGCTGGGGTCGAAGTTCAGGGTCAAGCAATATACCATGTCACTGGAGCAGAGAGGGTTAAGGGCTTGCTCAAGGGTCCAACCATGCTGGGGCTTGAACCCCCGACCTTCTGATCAGTAACCCAGAGCCTTAACTGCTGAGCCACCGCCACCCAACTGAAGTCTTTCTCAAACAGAATGTATGTGGGTGTCTTAGAAATTGCAGCACAAAGTCTGGGAAGGACCAAGGGGTTCGAAAGAGCTGGATCATTCCAAAATCCCTGTACTTTCAATAAAGCCATCTAGCTCTGCTGCCTGATTCCAACCTTCAAATCTTCATTAAAGCCTAGGGAGATAGGCTGTGCTCTCCTGCATCGGCTCAGTGCTTCTCTTTCTCTGACCTCTAGTTTATGGACAGCTAATTTAAAGGGACTGTAAGAAATGAGCATCAGCAGTGCCTTATTCCACAAAGTGATAAAAAAAGTGATTAAGCTGTTTCTTTTTTTTTGTCACATTTCAAATACTGTGTAGTTTCCAACACTCTTCAGTCATGTGATCTAAATGATCCTGCTGTCTGCCTTGCTTTGTGGTTTATTTGTGGTTCATGTGCATCGTACACTTAATTATAGCACACTGTTCTCTCTATTTAATATTGTTTTGCATATTGCTCTTGATGTAAACACATTACACTACTGGAACTTATATTATACTTATATTACACTGTGTTCTTATATTACACTGTGTTCATATATTCTTTCACCGGACTGCAGTTTATATTGGGGAACTTCTTGATTTGCCCTGACAACTCTTGCAGAAAAAAATCTCTATGCCTGGTTACGTGAAGAATCTGTTTATAGATCATCATGCATGTTGACCAACCAGTAAATCATTGTTTGTCTTTGAATAATCACTGAACCCTGAAACAGACTCCATCTCTGCTTCAATGCCCGAGGCGTAAATGTTCTGGTCATTAGGTGTAGGTGACATACAATAAAAAGGGAATGTCCTTTCTGTTGAATTAAGCCAGGTTGGAGAGGACTCTCGAGTCTGAGCACAGGTTCTGCCTTGGTATGACAACCCTGGAGTATTTTTAGGGCCCGTGTTCACTGTTGCTAGCAGCCATTAATGTCCGCAGCATGAAAACACGCTTCGCGTACAGCTTTTTTGGACCAGTGAGAAGCTGATCAGAATCACATCTCTTTCAACGACCAGTCAAAATCAAGAAGGGGTGGAATCAAGGACCTTACTATATCAACATGTATCTCTTGCACCAGTTGGTGGTTCTCCCCGAGTGGCATTCTTGTGTTTGTCTCGTGCATCCAGACTCCTCTTTTCAAACATATATCAGTAAGAATAAGTGGTTCAGCAAACGAATAGCAACCATACTTATAAAGGTGAATGCTCTCATCATGGGCTTGCTTAGGTTTTCTTTGGTCATTCTGGTTTCCTCTGAAAGTTCAAGGATATTCACATTAGGCTAACCTGCTGTCCCAAATTGTCCTTAGGTGTGAGGGGAGTGTAAATGGGTTTGTGTGTTTCCCTGCATTGGTCTGGTGAGCTGTTCAGGGTGTACCCTGCCTCTGTCCAGTGTCGGCTGAGATAGGCTCCAGTCTCCCTGCAACCCTAGTAGGATTAAGTGGTTCAGCAAATGAGTGGGTGAGCATGCGGCCTGATGGAAATTACTCCCTAAGAAGCCTAGTATTGGCTTAGGAACCCTTTAAGCATGCTGGCTAATGGCTGGCTACTGTTCTATATGACTATTTGAGGAATGGGGCATCTCTAATTCGCTTGGTTCACATATCAAAGGTCTTGCAGGAAAGAGTCTTCTGAGATGCTCATCGGCATTTACATAAACTGCAGAGGTTTATATCCATAGTACTGTTTGAATAAATACTAAAAAGTAAAGTAACAGAGGAACAAATGGTGAATTAGTCAACATTTTAAAGAAATTCTCATGCTTACAAATTTTATGTGCATAACTGGAACAGATTTAGCATAGCAACCTGCTTGTGTTACTATGATGCTCTTGTATATGCAAGCATAAAATATTATACACACACACACACCCCTTCCTCTTTCACCTGCCCATAGCTTTAGTTCAGCGCCTGAAGTCTTATTCTCCAGCCTCTATTGTGTTTGACATCTCGGCTCAGCTGTTCCTCCTCTAGGCCTGGCTGGGGATGAAACATTTTGAGCAGGCACCTGGTGACTGCTACTGTGATAACCGCCTTCTTGCTCTAATTAAGCCTCAGAAAGCTCCTCTCCAGCTGCCTGCGGTGGGAGAAAAGTCTGTCCAAAAAGTGCTGCGTCTGGCGCTTTCACGCACCTCTTGAAATATTAAGATGCTGCTTGTCAAAGCAGCCAGGCCTAGGTGAGCAGCTGCTGTCTGCTTTTCAATGCATTCATCGAAATTGAATGGTCATAGTAGCTCGTACCTGGGAGGGAGCATATGTGCATGTACACTCACAACCTTAGGCTAGTACAGAATTTGGGTTTTTTTTTTTCAAAGATGTGTGGAATTTTTTTTGGTCATCTGTTTTTGTAGATGATGATGGGTTGCCACATGGCTCTATCCTTAGGCCTCGGAAGCAGATGGAAGAAAACAAAAACATGAGGTATTTAAGGGCTGCTTGCTTAAAACTACAATTAGGAAATGCTGGAACTAGCCAAAAATGGAGGCTGGCCAAAAACAACTCATTAAATAGTAATATGTATGTTTTCTCTTAATGAACTTAAAGTGAATCCTGTGGTGCCAGTTTGGCATTGCAGAGGGAATGGAAGATCTAATCAGAGGTACGGATAATTTTTTTTTCTAACTGTATTCACTAAACATGCAATGCAAAACAGTTCCACCCAAGCAAAACAATAAAACGCAAATTATTCATGAGGCTTTTATGAGGTCCTCCCACATCTGATCTTTAAGAAAGATAGTCATTGCTTTTAAAATGTAATTGATGTGAGCAGCCCAACAGACTGTTAACTGGCTATTTTGAGAAAGAAAAAATAAAAAAGTCACATACTCAATCCCAGATGTTAACATCAATCCTACGATTCTGTGCCCTTGAAAACTGCGTTTAATTTCCATTTACTGCACTGGCATCACCATGCAGCTGGCATCTGCATGTTACTTTGGGAAATAGCACGATATTGACCCAATGACATCATTAATTCACATCCAAACCTTTGCCTCTCTGTCCTCTGGCTTAAATTATTTGAATTGACTAAAAATATCACATGGATTTCTCCAAATCGATTTGGGAATTTCATCCGACTCGACATAACCATGAAATTATATGAAAATGAAGACAGCATTCCTTCATTCACTCATTCTAGGGTTGCCTCTGACTCTCAGCCAACACTGGATGAAGACGGTACACCTTGAACAGCTTGCCAGACCATTACCGGGTCAACACAAACATACACACAACCATCCAGACTCACACGCTCGCCTAGGAGCAATGTGGAACAATTAGTGTAATGTGCACATCTTTGGCATGTGGGAGGAAACCGGAGCACCTGGAGGGAACCCACACAATCCCATGAAGACAGCATTCACATTTATAAAGTATGTTTGCCAAGTCCAAATCAGATTGTTCCGTTTGCTATGTTTTTCACTGACATTCACTCTTTTGCCAAGCCACTTAGGCCTACTAGGGTCGCGGGGAGGCAGGAGCCTATCTCGGCAAAAGCTGGGTGAGGGCAAGGTATACCAGGAACAGCTTGCCAGACCATCACAGGGCAACACACACACAACCATTCACACTCAAACTCACACCTAGGGGCAACTTGGAGCAGCACTGGGAGAACATGCAAACCCCACACAGAAACACCAGC
This sequence comes from Neosilurus mollespiculum, assembly GCA_030014195.1. NCBI lineage: Eukaryota > Metazoa > Chordata > Actinopteri > Siluriformes > Plotosidae > Neosilurus > Neosilurus mollespiculum. The sequence goes on along the minus strand of JAQMYF010000022.1, from coordinate 35,478,006 downwards.
GCCTGGGAATCAAACCCAGGCAGACGTGCTAACCACTATGCCACCGAATTTGCTCTATTTGTTTTTATTTCTGCAATTTTTTTTGTTGGATGAGGGGCATCCAACATGATATACTTGGAAAACTTCCATTCATTGGCCAGAAATATAGTGATGGAAGAAGTTTAAAAACCTTCACTAAGTACTTACAGAAATCATTAAAATCCCTCGAGCATGGAGAACAATGAGTGAGCACTCAATAAATGACTTTCTGTTATGATATTAAATAGAACATTTTCTGTACTTATTTATCAGGGTGTCAGTACAAATATACAAAACACATGGCACTCCTGCAGCGGAACAGCTCTTTCCTGTGGTTCGGTATGTGTCTTGAGGCTCAGTTTAACAGCTTGCAGCCATCTACAGAAAAATACATGGCATGTTTGGCTTGTTTGGGTCGATTCAGGGTCAAACCACTGTCTCCCTGTTGAACTTGTGATCATTCAGCCACTACAGCTTTAGAGAGGTTGGGTACTGATGTCAGATGAGGAGGTCTGGGTTTCAGCCAGCATACTAGATAATCCCTAAGGTGTTCAACGGTGCTGAGTTTAGGGCTCTGTGCAGGACACTCCAGCTCTTCTAAACCAACCTTTATAAACCATGTTTTTTATGGGGCTCAATTTGTGCACAGAGACATCAGCATGCTGAAACTGGCTTGGACCTTTTATTTCCAGTGAAGTTAAATTATAGTGCTACAGCACACAAAGAAATTCCTTACAATTGGGTTCTTCTTAACCTGTGGTGACAGTTTGGAGAAAAGCAACATAAGGGTGTTGATAATCAGGTCTTTTTGTCTTTTGGCTCCACCAAGGATGCTACGTTTTACCTTCGGTGTGCAGATGTTCATGAAATCACAATTAAAGGTAGGGCTTTGGACAAGGAAGGCGTCATTCGATTTTGGAGATGATCCTGAATGAAAATTTTTAAAGGATTATTTAACATTGTGAGATGGAACGAATTATGACATCTAGGTTCAGTGGGAGATTTCTGAGCTTCGGGGAGGTTTTTGTTTTCCGATTGCTCTTGTTTAGTACATGATTAACAAGATAAAGTGTGGCAGTCCTGTAACAACATATAGAAGCATACAGGGGTTTGGTACTTCATGGTTAGTACTGTTGCTTCACAGCAAGAAGATCCAGGGTTTAAATATTAGGCAAGATTTTTTTTTCTGGTTGGAGTCTGCATGTTCTCCCCATACTTGTGTGGGTTTCCCCTGCGTACTCTGGTTTCCTCCAACAGTCCAAAAACAATTATATTACATTAACTCACTCACCGTCTTGCTTGCCATAGCTCTTAATCCTGTTAGGGTCTCAGCCGAACAAGTGGTTACTCTAAATTGCCAGTGGTTGTTTTTGTCTGTGTTTGCCCTGCAATAAACTGGTGGCCTGTTCAATAGTTCTCCTCTGGTTGATAGAATTATGTGTAGCTTTCATTTCAGGTCAAAAAAGAGAGAAGTGTATTTAAAAAAAGCTTTACGCATTACAGCAAGTACTGTACTCGTGACTTTTTGTCCAAAGTCTAACATCCTGTTCTATTTTTTTTCTCCTGTTGCACCAACCTGTATTTTTTTTTTTGTAGAAGAACTGAATTAAATCTAAATTATATGCTCTATCTGGAAAATATAAAACTGCTTTGGGCCACTCCATTGCTCACCAATCCATCATTCTAAGTTAATCATGCTTCTCTCACACAGCGTTATTAATGAATCATTGATCGGTGGCTGGAGGAACTGCAATCAGACAGTATATTTTAGCCATTGAGCCTGTAAAGGCCATAATCCAATCTACATTAAACTGTTAATATTTATAGTCAGTTAATAATAAAATGCGGATCTTGGTTCTATGCTCAATATTTTTGCCATGTTAATAAAGGTCATTCTTCACATCCGCCATGACAAAGGTCATTAACAAACAGCTTTACAGTGTTAAAAAGTCAAAATGTTTTTTATATATATATATATATATATATATATATATATATACACACACACACACACACACACACATGTATGTATTTATGTATGTGTGCATTAATATACATACACATATACGGATGTTAACTAAGTGTCTGACAGACTAAAGGAGGGGGGGGGGGTGGGAGAGCTCTGTCCTTAAAGACAAAGGGTTATGAGGAACAGCTGAACCAGAAACATTAGACATGCAGAAGAATGAAAGCATGGAAGTCTTCAAATATTTCCATTTCTTATTCAGGAAAAATAATTCAGCAGCACACCCTCGCAGAGAAAACCCATTAATAAAACACTCCTGGTTACTTGTAATGTCAGAGGCACAACATCAGATATAAATGTGGTAATTTGAACATTACCTGCTTGCATAGCGATTTTCTCCTTTTATTTTTTCTAACAGATATTCACATCCAGCTTCCTGTCAAATAAGAGTGTTAGTAGATTCCATGCTATATGATAGATGACCTACACGTCTGTGTGCAACATGCGAGCATGTTTTTTTTTGTCAGCCAATCTGTCTCAATATTTATAACAAAAGGCATGCACATGCATGAATGTGGGTTATTTCTTTTTTCCTCCTTTTTTTCTTTAGCACATGTTTGATCTGATTTACGATTGTTTCTTTTCATCAAACAATGCACTAAAATAATTGTGATATTTTGAAGAATCAAAAAAATCTTATATACATTGCTGGCACACAGCATCAAGTTAAAGTAGGGGTGTAACTGTGTTACACACAAAAAACACAGCGTAAGGATGAAACATGATCAGTAGAAACTCTTTTTTTATCTTAGGATTTTTTCATCCTAAGATAGCGGAACAATCAGACTGTTCCGTTCCTGTTGTAGTATATACCAATAAGCAGTTATTGTATTCAGTGTAATATGGAGAACTATAAGTTATATTTATAACATACACACACATATACATATATACATATATATATATATATATATATATATATAAGATCTTGAGTCGATTTTCCGTGGAACAGTGCTCGATATGTCGAAGTAGAGCTAAATATATTGTATGTGGG
>JAQMYF010000022.1:35453213-35470703 GCA_030014195.1 Neosilurus mollespiculum | reverse complement strand
TTTAAATAAATCCCCTGATGAGTGGGCAACCACGAAACAGGCTTGCATACATTTTTAACTGAAACCAGTTGTAGCTAAGGCCGAGGAATTGGCAGATGCTAGCAGTGCTGCTAGCTTTAGCTCTGTGTTTTCCCCCAGTTTCTTCAGGGCTCTACCAAGCCTCTGAAGAGACATGGTTACAGAAAAATATGTAATTTTGAAAATCTTAAAAAAACATTTCAGAGTTCTTTCTGGAGCTCTGTACAGTTCATATTTATCTTAAAAAGCCATATCTGTTTCAGGTTCAAATGCAATACACAGTTAAAGATAGCACCAAACACACAGATACATTGGTTCCACACCTACATGAATGAACCAGATTTCAAACCAAAGCATGATTTGTAGTAAAAACATGTGCATATACAGTATATGTGTAAAAAAAAATTATTTATTCTTACTTGAATATTATCTGAATGTAAATGTAAAATATGTGTAATAACAGACAAGAAGATCTTTTGATGGAAGATATTTTTTCAACTTATTTTCAATGTATATTTTACTGTATACAGAGTGAATCTATGGCAAGCCTGGAAGTGAAAAATAGTCTTTAGTGATGAATCCATCACTGCTATGAGTCCCTACCGCTAATAACACAGCGATGAGCTCTCACCCAGAGTTACAGCCTACAGCACACAAGCAGAGGAGAGTTACTGTGATGGTTGCTTTAATGGCCTTTACTCGTCTTCATGGTCTGCACTGGAGGGAGTGCTGAACATTTCACTACTGCCGTCAAGCTTTATTAACCTGCTGGCTCTCAAACATACCTGTTTCCCAAAAGAAAAGGATATACTACGTATGCCATCAGTATATACATTTTTTCAAAAAATGGAGTTAAAAAAAACAGTGTAGAAATGGCTTTGTATCAAATTAACTTTAAATGTTCATCTTTGTCTAGAAATTGGCGTTAGTCTTGTGAACTAAAAAATCCACATAATACACAGAGATATGTACAGATAATGTCCATGTAATATACAGAGAGAGACAGTGTGGTGATACATGAATTGCTTCAAAAAAGAATCTCAATACATAACTGTATCGTATCCCCCCCCCATGTCTACAGGCTACGTAATAGAAAGGGGGATCACTAACCTATTTACAGCCGCTGGAGGAGGGTCTGAAATCGAAGCAGATGGTAATGTAATTATCATGTTGTCTTAAATATTTATGGACACAAGTGAAGATTAAAGACAGGGTTACAGAGTGCCCACGTGTCTGTCTTCTATCTGGTTCTCTCTTTTTAGTCATGCTGTCATAGTCAGTCGTGCCAGAGTCCCTGCTTGCACTCAGCACTGATTTCTCTCTGTGTGTGTTTTTGTTGAGGTACACATGCTACTTCTGAAATCCTGATAATTCTGCTCTCTGAATCCTGTGATCCGTCCCGATATTCTACTACTGCTTGGAGTTCTCATCTTAGAAGCCCCTCGCTCCTGCTGATGATGATCCATATGGACCTAAATCTACACTCAAAAACTGTGAAGATGACTTTTAACTGCTGGTGATATAAACTCTTTTACAAAAATGATTTAGGACTACAATTACCATTACAGTTATAAAAAAAACCAGCTAGACTGCATGTTAATCTTTTGTGTAGTTTCAGATACATGGTTTTTATTTTAATCTGGTTTCACCGAAATGAGGATTTGTTATCCTTTTGAGTCGAATTCCTTTCAAGGTTTCTTCCTCGCATCGTCTGAGGGAGAGGTGTTTAAAATAATACGTTTACATTCATTATATATTTATATATATATAATATTGAGATCTGCATTCTGGTAAAATGCACAACTTCCCATGTTTGACTTGAGACACTATTCTGTATGTACTGAAGTACATAGTATACACAGTGTACTTCATGAAAATGTACTAATGAAAACACATTAATTGAGACACACCTTAGAACTTTACAGCATTTAATATGCAAAAAAAGAATTTCAGCTCAGTAACCTCTATGCCAAAATGTCACCAATGTCATCATGTAAACAGTTTTCTTATGTTTTAACCTCAGTTTGTGTGGTTCTTGTTAGCAGGATTATGCAAAAAATTACGTGTGGACTTTAATAAAATTTCTACCAAATTTCTACCTACTTTGGACAAGGATACCTTCATTACATTTTGGAGATGATCCAGATCAAATTCAAGATCCAGGAATTTTTAAAGGATTCTTTAACACTTTGAGATAGGATGATTTTTTTGGACATGTGGTATTAAAGCAGGTCCAGCAGGTGATGCTGTGTTCATTCTGTTATTACCAGAGGTGGGGTTTTGGACAAGTAAGACTTTGTTAGATTTTGGAGATGACCTGATTCAAATTTGTGATCCAGGAGGGGTTTTTGGTGTTGTTTGTTTGTGGGATTTAAAAAGAAAAAGGTTCATATAGAGAATTGCTGGGCCTTCCAGAAGTTTGCACTCTCAAAGTGTTCTTGTTTATATTTAAATATCCCTTTCAAGTCTAATGTAATTTTCAGTACTGCTGTTTGTCCTATGCAGTCCCCTCAGTTGCAGTTGTCTTCTGTTTTTGCATGTACATAATGATACTGTATTTACAGCCATTACTTTCTAGCTACACGATGCAAATCCCCTGACAAGCAATGTCACAGTGTCATTCCAAATCACAGGGCGTAAAAAGCCTCTACTGTACATCTAAAATGTTCCACATTATCTACTGGTCTATTACTTTAGCTGACATTGCATTGGAATTTAGTATACTGGCTAAATAATTCTCTCTCTCTCTCTCTCTCTCTCTATCTATCTATCTATCTCTCTCTCTCAACCCCAGTTTTACTCCCCTTAAAGGCCCGTACTAGCAGTAACCAAATCTATACCATCTTTGAAACTCTACTCACCATAGCCAGAAATGGGGTTAGTGAAACGTTTCTCCAAACATGCTTTAATCTGGACGGAATGTCAAAAATCACTTCCATATGTGTGTAGCCCAGATCAAAGCCTGTCTTCTCCTGAGCTCATTTCTGTGTGTGTGTGTGTGTGTGTGTGTGTGTGTGTTCATTGTGGTACATTACATCTCATGAGCAAGACAACTCACTACAATTAGGCAAATGTGAATGTTTTCACTGTTAATGAGTGAGCTTTTTGTTGCTCAGTTTGAAAGAACAAAGTATTCTGTGTGTTTCTCTCTGTGTGTGTGTGTGTGTGTGTGTGTGTGTGTGTGTGTGTGTGTGTGTGTGTGTGTGTGTCTAAAAATGCAATATTGCTTTAAACATGACACATGTCTGAGATACTTTTGGCCTCTCTGGATCCCAAAAAAAGTGCAAGGTATGTTTCATTCACTGGACAAGCACCCTACGGTTCTGTCTAAAAGCCCACTGCATTTCAACACTTTCATGAATCTAACAAAAACAAAAAGTTTCTTTAGACATCCTACAATGTGGGGAAGTGCTGCAAGAGGTGCAATGGAACTGGGAAGCACAGTAAAGGTGGCAGGCTATCCCTTTCCCATCAACTGTTTCCAAACCTTCGTTCGGGATAATAACGTGGATTTGCTTATGCTTGGACTGACTGCACCCAAAGATGAGGGACTGCTGCAGTTCTTTTTCTGAAAACCGTCTCCATGACGACATGACTGACTTATGTGGTTCACTATAATTCTACTCAAATCCTAGTACTTCAACTTTTCATTATTTTTTATGGTTTGGTTTTTTAATAAAATATAAAATTTCATTACATTTATTTTGGATCACTGACACAGTGAAAAACCAGACCACATAACCACACATGTAACCTCTGAGGATACTACGCCATTTATAAGACGGTATATGCCTGTTTTTATCATTCAGCTTTGAGACCCAAACAAAACAAAGCTTTCTGCAGCCCCAGGTGTCAAATGCATAGTAAGCACAGCAATGTCTGGGACAGATAAGAGACCTAGATTAGTATCCCTGGCCCAATTATTCAGGTTTTCTTCTGTTTCATAGCCTTTAAAAAACAGTGTTATAATAATAATAATAATAATAATAATAATAATAATAATAATAATAATAATCACAACTTAAGATCCACCCTGAGAAAACATGCATAGTTAATATCTTTAGCAATAGCAATATCTTTAGATGTTTATAGTATGAAATATTTGTATTAAAATGTCACTGGGGCAAAACAATTGCAAAGTAGGTAGAACGTCCGTCTCACAGCAAAAAGGTCCTGGGTTTGAGTCCAGGGCTCAAGCAGAGCATTTCTGTGGGGAGTTTGCATGTTCTTTCCCTTCTTGCATGGGTTTCCTCTGGGTGCTCCGGTTCCCTTCCGCAGTTTAAAGATAAGCATTAGGCTAATTGGCTGCTCCATACTGTCTGGCTGTGTGTGTGTTGGCCCTATGATTTTATGGCGGGCTGTTCAGGGTGTACTCTGCCTTCACCCTCAGTGTCAGCAACCGTGACCATAATAAAAGATACAAGGTTTCGGAAATAAAATAAAAAACAAATATTACTTCTGAGGTTTGGTACTGATTAACTGCTGTGTTAATTATATAAAAGTGCTTGTACAGCCCATAGGACAAGCTCAGAATAATGTCGAATGTCTATCTTTAATAGACAGCTAGATGAATTAACAAAAATTACCTAGCAAGCAAATTTAGCAAGCTAATGAAACCTTGACCTGAAAGCTTCTGGCTTTAATGAGCTAGCCCGCTAGTTGTTTGACATAGCATATTCCTCACATATGGGGCAGTGATGGTTCAGTGGTTTAGGGACTGGGTTACTGATCAAAAGGTTGGTGGTTCAGGCACCAGTACCACCAAGCTGCCACCGTTCGACCCTTGAGCGAGGCCTTTAACCCTCACTTGTGTATGAGATAATGCAAGTCAATCTGGATAAGGTTGTCTGCCAAATATCATAATTGTAAATATACATATAGAATATTTTTCAATTTGTCACATTTAATTGTAGTCATTTTAAAAAAGTAACTTAATTAAACATGTAGTCTTTCACCACATTTCAATCTAATTACCTTTCACTACTTTTGTGTTTACTCAAATAAATAACTTCTACAGTACTGATACTGTTACTCAAGTTGGCTTCTTTGGTACCCCTTTAAAAATCCATGTCTATGGAGTTGGACCGAGTGTGTGTGTGTGTGTGTGTGTGTGTGTGCATAAACCACTGGTGCACAGAAATTTCTACTTTTAAAAGCTGCTGCAGCTTAATGGACAACTTCAGCCACAAAAACATGAAGAAAAGTCTCCCAAACTTCACCATATTCTAACTCCAGCTAGACGCTTACCAAAACACAAAATACGAGCATACAAGCCTCCTTTCAGAGCACAGTTCTGTGCTGTTAATCTTCACATAATCTTCAACCGCTGTTAAAACAGGGTGGAAAAACGGCCAATAAAACCATCCAAGTGTGGCCGGAGGGAACGGTTTCAGCACAGATCTCATAGATCTCATAGAGTCAATAATCTGAAGTCTTACTCAGTTGTGTTTTTATTGTGATTTTATCATGATAATCTTCATAGCTAATCATTTCTATATAAAACGATTCAAGCCTTTAGTCTGCGTAACAAGACGGACATTAAATAATCAAATTTGATTAAATATTCTGTCCTTGTCGTTCTAGCAGCTGATAATGAGAAACAGAATCCTCTGTGTGTAGCGTGTTTGGATATTGGTATTTTAACAAATTGCATGTTTGTGATAATTTTTTAACCAAATCACCACTCAATGAGAACAGCTTTGCTCCCAAACCGGTGCGGCACACTTTTATTTTTTTCCGGCTCAGGCCATTCAAGAAACTGATCAAGAAAGGCACAGGCTTAAGGTTAGAAAAGACCTTCTACACCAAAAAGATCCAACAACAAACTGGTTACTGCCCTATATTCCAACAGCCCATTGGTCCGATAGCCCTAACCCTAACCCAACTGAACTGAGTACGGTGCACAACTGATTTAAGCAAGGTGCTCAACTTATATGAGTAGGGCTGTCAGACCAATGGGCTGTCGGAACATAAAGCCATCCCCAAAATCCTAGGCAGAGTGCTTCTATTTCAACAACTGTATGAGCAAATCTAAGTCTTAGAATGATGATGTCATCGATACCCAAGTTAACACGTTCAAGTATAGGATTTTATTACATCCATGTTATTTACGGACATATATTTGTTAAAGGTGTCGAAAGGGTAATATTAAAATAACTGCATTTGAAGTGGGAAGCTATATATGCACCATGATTCAAATATTTAAGCACAAACACCTGAAATACTGAAAGAAATGACGTTTAAAGTTATACTCCTCCATGTTAACTTGGGTAATGATGACATCATTTTGAGACGCAATTTTCAAATAACCACCCAAAACTTTTTTAAAATAGTCGCTATCAGTCTAAGATTTTACACACAGACAGATTTTATATAGAGTTTTGATCGAGATTAACTTTCAACAAATGCTGTCTTCTCTTATAACGTGCAATTTGAAACTCATCACTCATTTACCAAACTGCTAACTCCTCCTAGGGTCTTGGGGACACTGGGTGAAGGTGGGGTACACCGTGGACATCTCACCAGAAAATCGCAGAGCCAACACACACAACCATTCACACTCATATTCACACCTGGGACAATTTGGAACGGCCAATTCGCCTAACGTGCATGTGTTTGGACTGTGGGAAGAAACTGGAGTACCCAGAGGAATCCCACACAAGCACAAGGAGAACATACAAACTCCACCCAGAAACGCCCCAGCCGGGGACCTTCTGGCTGTGAGGCGGACGTGCTAACCAGTACGCCACCATGCTGCCCCCAATTTGAAACTATGAACTAAAAAAACATCTCTCTCATGCGGTGGTTAGTGAAATTTGATGAAGCAGTGCTTAGCATGTTTTAGATTTTTTTACTCATTGTTTATATCCTCTTGAGACACCACTGTCCTCATATGAGTAGGAATATTTTATCCAAACTACACTGTATATCTTTGTGAAACCGTTAAATGAAGGCAGCTGCGATATTTATTTATTTATTTATTTATTGCCAAACTTCTTTCTGTTTGAAAACGTTGATCAGATTTTATATTTCTCACTTGGAATGGAATAGAAGCAGTGGCGAGAGATAACAAGACACACAACATTACGGTTTGGGTCTTAGGAGTCTATCATATGACAAACAAAGCACACAATGTAAGAGCTGTCACAGGAGAAGAAAACCCAGGTTTAATTACATATAACACTCAGTGGAAACAAAAACTCAAAAATATTTAAGTACTGATGCAAAATCCAATGGTAATCCAACTAATATAACCTCTGGTACACCATGTCCTTCACCCGGACAAAGCAGTTACTGAAGATGAATACAAGGATGAAGGACCAAAGTTACACGTCAGGGAATTCAAACCGTCGCTGATTATAAGAGTAAGAATCGCTAATGCCTGCAGAAATGTCATCTCCATCCCAAATGACTTTTAAATCCTCTTTGCACCCACCACAGAGGCGGCAGTAAGGATCAGAGCTCCCTGTGGCAACCATGTGCTGACTGGATCCGCACCGGATGTGAGGAGAACCCTGCTGAGGTTAAACGTGTGCAAACTTACTGGTTGTGTGCTGAAGTAGTGCGCCTACCAGTTCATTCATCAGCATACATCTGCTGCACGCTGCTCCCACCTGCTTCAAATCAGCCACCAACACCACAGTGCTAAAGATCATGAAGTGTGTCGAGCAGCTGGTCACGACCCACATTTAGAGCTCCATTTCAGCTATACTCGATTCTGAGCAGTCTGCATACTCCAATCACCCCATCTACCTGGCAAAATCCCAGCTGGACAACAGAGACATTCATGTTCAAATGTTGTTAAATGACTCCAGCTCGGAGTTCAACACCATCATGTCCAAGTCCCTGGTCCACAAACTCTATTCACTATTTCTGAACAGGCCCAAGATCTCACTCATGTACTTTCAATAAATGCTGCTTATCCATAGTGGGTCATGGGTGAGCTGGAGACAGCTGACATAACGTGAGAGTACAACCTAGACATGTAACCATACTATCACGGGCATTAACAAAGAAATTCACACTCACCTTTACAGTTATGGGCAATTGGGGTGCATCACCACTCAGTTTGTTTGGAGTCAGATCCCACGTCCCAGCTGAAAGGGGAATCATTTTTGACACTACTTTCCCCACCAAGTGCTAAAAACCTAGACGTTGCCGTAGACTTTGCATCATCCATTTATCGTTATGCTACAAAGAGATTCTATGTTGCGCTATGCACTCTGTTTCAAAATCAACGATTCCACCTGAGCCACTAGCTAATGTTCATGAATACATTTTCAGAACCGATACAACCCTACAGAGTGTATTATTTAAAGATTTATTATGTTGCCAATTTCAGTTCATGCCATTTTCTCCTTTATTAGAGTAGCAGGGAGGCTGGAGTCCACTTTGAACAACTCACCAGACCATCGCAGGGCCAACACACACAAACATTTACACTCGTATTCACACCCAGGATCAATCAAGTATATCCAATTAGCCTAATGTGCATGTCTTTGGACTGCTAGAGGAAACCGGAGAACCCAGAGGAAACCCACACACACGAGGAGAACATGCATACTTCAGACAGAAACGCCAAGTCTGGGACTTGAACCCATAACCATCTTGCTGTGAGGTGAACGTGCGAACCACTACAATACAATGGCACCCAAAGCAATTTACTGAAGTCAATTTTTGCTTGAGTTACATAAAAGATGACTAGTTAACTTCTCATTACATTTATTGGCTGAATAGCAAAAATCTATAGTCATGAAACCCCTACTGCTCATATAATACTGTTTTCTCAAAATGTCACACATCCATATCACCAAGTTTGTTGATAATACGACTGTGGTGGGTCTTAAAGCTCATTTTGATCTACAGCATCATTGTCTGGTATCGAAATTGCACTGTCTCATAGAGCAAACACTACACAGTCCATATCTCGATCATATTTTACATCAAGCAGGGTATGAGGAAGATCTGCAGCATCAAGAAAGGTCTCTCTAAACGCTTCTGAGGGCCGTTTCAATCTGGAGGACAGCTACAAACCCCTTGAAACAAGTCTGGCAGGTTTGTGAACAGTTACTTCCCACAGGTCATTAGACCCATAAAGAGAGCTGCCTGATGGCTGTTTAATTTAATTTCACACTCTCCTTACTTTACCTACTTTATTCACCACACTCAGTCATTTACCCACTTCAACATGCACAACTCAATTTTTATGTCCATTGCTTGACATGGGGGCACGGTGGCATAATGGTTAGCATGTCTGCCCCACAGCAAAAAAGTCCTGGATATAAGTCCCAGGCTCAGAGTTTGTATGTTCTTCCTGTGCTTGCATGGGTTTTCTCTGGGTACCCCAGTTGCCTCCTACAGTCCAAAGGCATTCAATTCAATTTTTTAATTAAATTTTCTTTGTATAGCGCTTTTTACAATTGACATTGACATGACAGTGAGGCTAATTGGTTGTTCCAAAGTGATCCTAGGGGTGAGTGTGAATGGTTGTGTATGTGTTGCCCTGCTATTGTCTGGTGAACTGTTCAGATGTACCCTAGTAGTATGATTATGCAGTTTGGCAAATGAATGAGAGAGAGAGAGTGAGTGTTTGACATGTGGGTGGCACTGTGGCTCAGTGGTTAGCATGGGTCTGACAGAAACAAGGTTCTGGGTTCGCCAAGGGCCTTTCTGTGTTGAGTCTGCATGCTAGCATGGGTTTGCCCAAAATCAGCTGGGATTGTGTCTACCTTCCCCACCAACCCCGATGAATAATTGGTAGAAATAGTTGATGGATGGAGGTTTGGTATGTACAAAATATTATTATGCACAAACCCAGAGGTCATCATGGACCACAAGAAGTTAAAATACTGTAGCAGATAGGATAAATGTATCAGAGAATTTGCCCATAGTTCATCTTCTCTAGATATCAAGACATGAGCCAGCTCGGCTTCTAGCAAATCCTTTATAGTGGTGTATCCAATTATATTATTTACCTAAAGGCAGCTCATCAGACCAGACTTTAGCTCTAGGGCTTGTTCAGAATGTGTTGGCTAAAACCCAAAATCAAAAGGTAAAACCTAACACAAGGTTATATCTGGAGGGTTCCTTAAGTATATTAATGGATTTTGGTTTTGATGATTGTATACACATTGTCATGCCAGTCAAAGAAGTTATGTTTTTGGTGCTGTTTGTTTGTGAGTTTAAGCAGGATTGTGCAAAATCTACTGACCCGGTTTCCACGAATCTTGGTGGAATGGTGAAGCATGAGCCAAGGAAGAACTCACTAAATTTTGGAGTGGATCCAATTGGGGTGGTGGATGTGGGAATTTAGTATCTCCTTCACTGATGTTGCAAGTTATAGCATTTGGCATTGGGGTCTGCTCTCCCTGAGTACCCTTCTAGTTCAAATTGCATATTTGTAAGTACAAGAATTTAACGTTTTATTGGTATGAAATTCTGTATCAAATTATTTATTTCAGTCGATTATTGGGTATCTTGTCGACTGACAGCGAGCATTGAGGCGTACAGAGAAACACAGATTATACACATGGACACAAATACAAATCAGAATGAAAACAAATAGCATTCGGAACTCCACCTTCAATCCAAACGTGACTCTTCAAATGAACTCCCCACCAATCCGCACACACATATCATACAGACACAAAGTCAAAAAGCCGTGCCACTTCTGCTGACGGGGTGCTTTTCTTTGCAGAACAGAGACGCTACTTCAAACACTGAGCAATCCGTCACAGCTACCCTGGATGACTTTCCATCCTGTGTTGGCGTTTAAAAACCCCAGTGCTCATCGTTCTCTCGTTTACATCGACACGCCACTGCAGCATTGGGAGGAAAAGGTTCAGGGTGACACGTAAACTGAAAAATAGAAAATTTATCAATTATAGAGCTATAATTTTTTAGCAGGAGTGATTCCTTCCCCTCCTTCTATTGACATGATTCCAACACCTTCTCTCATATTGACAAACCCAGAGAGAGCCCCCAGGAGCTCCATCCATCTCTTCTGCCCATGTCAGCGTGTAAACCGCACAGCCTAATGGTAATTTAAACAGGGCACAAATCATCATCAGAAACAAATGATACGACCGGAGAGTCCGCAGTGCACAACATCCAACGCTCCTGAGATCTAGAGCGATCCATTGACTAAGTGAGGCTGAAATTATCTGCTGGGTACTAAAACTGGCATTGCATTACATCAGACATGCAAAAATAAAAGCAAAATGGGATGATTTGAATTAATCCGTAACCTCATGGTTTATTTTTGCAGATATACGTCTTAAGGTTCATCCATTAACACAACCACAGCTACAAAAGCAGCCATATTTCATTTAGATGGAGCCCTTAAAGGAATATACTTGAGTGTGAGCCACCCACAGAGCATATCCTATTTCTCCCACTTAGACCAATTAAAACAGCTGCTCTGCCCCTTACTTATGGGGCAATAAAATGTAATTGTTCCTCCTGGAGCTATAGAACCGGACTGTCGAGGGGCGTGTTTAACGTCCAACTCATCTTTTGGTCCATGAGTGGCATGGTATGGTCTCGCAGTAAAATGGAGCTGAAATGTTACTGGGAATTTTCACAAAAAAATATATATATTTTTTTTGTCAAATAATATTTAAAGAAGACATTTCCCAGTATGTTATACTGTGAGTCATCATTTTAAAAGAAATACAAAGATAACCATGCTTTGTAACACATTTCTTTTTGTATGCCTTTAATTTAAGTACCCACATAAGCACAGGATGAAGAGGTCCAACTGTCCATCATATCATTACCTTAAGAAGTCCTTGATCAACTAACAGAGGTGAGACCTTCAAGAAGGTACTTTATGTAGATCTCCAGTGTTGGCGGCCACTGAAAAGTAAACCGGTATTCTAAATCGCTTCTAGGTGGGAAAGAGTGTGCAGTATACATGCTGCCTTGTGATACAACGGTGTCTCAACAAATACGAGCATGCAAACTCCACAGAGAAATGCCCTCGCCAACCATGCTGACCCTCACCCACCCCAGTTTGTAGTCTATTATCATGGCCAACTGCCCATCTAATCAGTGCCTTAAGTTTTCGAGCAAATAAGAGGTGTGTTCAGTAATGGTTGGAGATGATACCTACAGGAAGGTACACAGATCGCCAGAGTTCCCAGAGTACATAGTCACCAGAGTCTATGGCAGGGGTCACCAACCTTTTTGAAACTGAGAGCTACTTTATGGGTACTGAGTCATACGAAGAGCTACCAACTTATGTGGTCCTTGGGGGCGACCTGGTGCCCGCGGGCACCGTGTTGGTGACCCCTGGTCTAGAGTAAACATAACTAGTGTGTGCACGTGTGTGTGTGTGTGTGTGTGTGTGTGTGTGTGAGTGTGTGAGTGTGTGTGTGTGTGTGTGATGTGTGCTTTTGATACCCTGATGCCCCATCCAAGGTGTACCACCACTTTCTGGGATAGCCTCCAGATCCAACACAACCCTCACCAGGATAATATCTTTCCATTAACATTATTAACAAGTCTTGTATCCTTCTAATACATTCTGTCTCCTCCTCCAAAAAAAAAAAAAAGAAAACATTTAGGGGTAAGAGATTTTCCCCGGGGCGGCACAGTGGCATAATGGTTAGCATGTCCGCCTCACAACAACTGTTTGCAGTGTACCCCGCCTTCACCCGGCGTTGGCTGAGATAGGCTCCAGCCTCCCCGTGACCCTAGTGGGATTAGGCGGTTTGGCAAATGAGTTAGTGAGTGAGATTTTCCCCTACTCAAATCTCATTTTTTAAGTTTCAAATGTCATTTAAAATCATAATCTTTAAAAAAAAAAGAAAAAAAGAAATACCATGCTGCTGCAAACCATGATATTGGGTTACAGGATTATGCCGTAAATACTTCATACTGCTCCACAGTTATTTCACAGATTACATACAAGTTCATATGTGGCTTGTCTGACAGGTAGCACTTTTATAGCCTTGATTCAGTGCTTGAATACCCAAACCCAGCTGTGCAAACAGACAGAAGAATGTGGGACATATTAAAAACTCTTGCTGACGGACAGATGAATGAGGTGCTGATGAACAGAGAGAGACTGGAAGCAGTAAATCTATTGCTTTTTGGTTTGGTGCTATTGTTGATACGTGAATTGAATTTCCTGACGCTAAGGTGTAGCGGCACCATCGTTTGACCCTGTGTGTTTGTGTATGTGTGTATATACACGTGTCTGTAAACCTGAGATTCTCTGTGTGTAATTGAAACCTATTACTCAAGCACCCATTTGTGTGTTTGTCCCTGTGTGGGTTATTTGAGATTCTGCGGCTTTGCGTGTATACCTGAGTATGTGTCTGAGTGAATCGTCTGAGTCTTTACAGATTGTCTGAGGCAGATGATGTAAAATCCACTTGAGTCTCACTTTCCCCACCTGAGCTTTCCCATCAGCATTATGATGAAGCTGTGCACACATCTTTATCTCCATCCCAAGAAATGCTCTCTTCCTCTGCTGGCATGTCACACAATTTGGTATTTACGTATAACTATTAAATTCGCAGTTTTACTGTTCATTCTCACTCAGTCACTCATTTGCTGAGCCGCTTAATCCTACCAAGGTCAAGGGGTGGCTGGTGCCTATCTAAGCCAACACTGGGAGAAGGTGGGATACACCAAGAACAGCTCGCCAGACCATCACAGGGCTCCCATGTCGATTTAGACAGAATTTCATTAACGTCTAGCCTCTCTAACATAAAATCAGATTCTGCTGGTGTGCGTGGAACAATCTGATGCTACATAAACATAAATCCTATGGTCACGGGGAGACTGGTGCCTATCTCAGCCAACACAGGGTGTGAATCAGGGTACATCCTAAACAGCATGCCAGACCACTGCAGGGCCAAAACACACAAACAATCACACTCACATGCACACCTAGGGGCAATTTGTAACAGCTAATTAGCCTTATGTGCATGTATTGGGACTGTGGGGGGAAACTGGAGTACCCAGAGGAAACCCATACAAGCATGGGAAGAACACGCAAACTCTACACAGAAACACCCCGAGCCCGGGACCTTCTTGCTGTGATGCAAACATGCTAACCACTACACAACTGTGCATCTTCTTTCTACTGATAAAACTCTGAAACATTATTTCATCCATGCAACTGCTAAATCCCACTAGGGTTGCAGGGAGGCTGGAGCCTATCTCAGCCGATTTTAGGCAAAAGGTGTACACCCTGAACTGCTCACCAGTCCATCGCAGGGCCAATGTACACACCACCATTCAACCATTTCTGACAGGGTCTGAAGGGCAGTGGTGGTTTAGTGGTTAAAGGCAATGGGTTACTGAGTGGTTCAATTCCCACTATCACCACTGTTGGGCTCTTGAGCAAGGCCCTTAACCCTCAACTGCTCAGCTGTATAAAAATGATAACTGTAAGTCTCTCTGGATAAGAGCGTCCACCAAAATTCTGAAAATGTAAATGTAAATGGGTAGATCAGTTGCAGAGCCCTTGCTTCTTTGTGATTGGTTGTACACTGCCAGCAGAAACAGAGAGTGTAGCATTCTGGGTTAAAAAATAAACATAAAAAGTGGTCAGTCTGTGATTTGGTTCATGTTCCAACGTCCATTCGTCATAGAGCCAATGCCAAAAGGGAAAGCTAAGGTTGCAATTCATCATGGGGAGATCAGAGAGAGATAGAGAGAGAGAGGGTAGGAATCAGTATAGAGGAAAATACTGTCTTTGAATGTGTGTGTGTGTTTATATTTTACTCTCACTCACTCATTTGCCAAACTATTTAGCCCTACTAGGCTTGCAGGGAGGCTGGAGCCTATCTCAGCCGATACGGGGCGAAGGTGGGTACACCCTGGACAGCTTGCCAGATCATCACAGGGCAACACACACACACACACACACACACACAACCATTCACTCTCTCACTCCTCACACCTGTGGACAGCTTGGAACAGCCAGTTAGCCTGATGTGCATGTCTTTGAATTGTAGGAGGAAACCTACCCAAGCACGACAAGAACACGCAAACTCCATACAGAAATGCCTGAGACCGGGACTTGAACCCAGGACCGTCTTGCGGTGAGGCGGACATGCTTCCCACCACGCTACTGTGCCTCTTCTCCTTTATCTTTTGCAGACACAAAAAAAAAATCTATTCATACCACAAATAAATATCAGAACATGCAGATTGCAGTGGCAAGTAGATGTAGATGTTCCTACAGAATGCCCGATACAGTATGATGTGATACAGTATGATGTGGTGTTTTGCTTCAGTAAAAGAAGCACAGAGACACAATGATGGGATCCCCAATAATCCTAACAAGACAGTGTGTATTTCTGGTGCTCTGTGTCAACCACCATCGAACCTCAAGAGATACAAATATTTTTTTAAGAATGTACCTTTAGTGGAGGTCTTAGGTCAGTTCAAATCCTGCTGTTCTCTGTTGCCGTAACACTTTTCCAGCATCTGTATAGATAAAGCAACATGTTAAAGTCCCCAGCAAACACAAAACAATTCATACCACTGGTGTTCTACTGTAACCTAGTGTGCGTTATGTTAGTGTTGTAAACTAATTGTTGTGGGGAATAAAGGGCTGTAACAATATCACAATGGAGCATTTTCGGATGTTTTTATTTAATTTAATTTTTTTTTGCTGAACCACTTAATCCTACTATCGTCGCGGGGAGGCTGACTCCGGACTAACGCAGGGTACACCTTGAACAGTTCAAGCCATCACAGGGCAACACACACAACCATTCACACACACAGCCACAACTAAGTTCAATTTGAAACAGCCAGTTCTATGCCTAACTTTAGACTGTGGGAGGAAACCGGAGTACCTGAAGGAAACCCACGCAAGCACGACGAGAACACCACA
This sequence comes from Neosilurus mollespiculum, assembly GCA_030014195.1. Taxonomy (NCBI): domain Eukaryota; kingdom Metazoa; phylum Chordata; class Actinopteri; order Siluriformes; family Plotosidae; genus Neosilurus; species Neosilurus mollespiculum. The sequence goes on along the minus strand of JAQMYF010000022.1, from coordinate 35,454,826 downwards.
CAGAAACAAAACCCAGGACCCTCTTGCTAAGAGGTTGCCGTGCAAACCAATACACCACTACGCCACCTTCAATTATTGTATTTTTTGTTCTTGTTATTATCGGCTACAACTTCAATCATGTTTTCCTTAAAGAGGACGTTTACCTTTGCATCAGTCCATCAACATGGCCTGAGCTTTTACAGCTCATCTCTGTCACTAAAAATTAACTCCATTACTTGTGCAAACTGCTCATGCACACACATGTACACACACACACACACACACGCAGTCTGAGAATTCCACTACCAAAAAATATATTCAATCATTTAACAATTTATTTTGTGTCAGTTATGTAAAAAAAAAAAATTATAATTTTTTTAAAAATTGAAAAAAAAAAAATCACTCTCAGATTACCTTGGAGGAAAATTTTACTTTTTAAATCCTGACCATAACTATTATTATAAAAACCCAGCACCTGAGGTCACACAAGCCAGTGTGCTCTTAAAGCAAAGGCTGCATCAGAAGTGATATCTGGCATAAAACCTGTGCCAAATCAAACACTGCTGTAAGGATGATCTGCTTTGGTGACCCCTAATGGGAACAGCCAAAAAAAAAAAAGACGAAGATGAGTACATTTCATTTGAATATTAAAAATGGTAAATCGTTGTAATTGTAAATTGTAATATAGGGCAGTGCTGATGTTGGCCTCATGCCTCACTATTATTATTATTATCAATAAAGCAATTAATATGAATTGACACTTTGATTTTTCTAATGGTAAACATTTCAGTCTTAATGTCTTAGGATTCTTGAGAAAAATGATGCATGCAGTCATGAGCAGGGATGCTTCAATTCCACAAAAATAAATAAATAAATGCCCTCGCCGAGCCCTGAACCCAGGACTTCTTGCTTTGAGGCGCATGTGCTAACCACTATGCCACCATGCCGCCCAAATATTGAAATTAGCATCAATATTATTAGGTTTATATTAATATTCACACTGGCATGTAAGTGAAAGAACATAAGTGATGAAAAAAAGTCTGTTTATAGATGAAAAGCTGACAGTTGGGAATATAAGCCCCAAGCCACCGCTTTTATACAAAAAGTGGTACATACTGCATCTACTTCAATTGTCCTTTTGAACACGACTACGTGAACACGCCTCTTGGAATGAGTATGACTCCGAGGGCAGTTGTTTAATACGGACAGCCTCTATAGGTAGAAGGTAATTTAAATTCTCGTGGTGGGCTCGCAGAGCTCATCTGTCTGACTCCTTCAAAAAAGCATTGCCTCACATGCCTCCAGATCAAACCGTGCTCTAAAAAGAGTTCGGGCTGTTCTGAATCGTACTCCCAATTCCTGCTGCTCTGTAACACAAAGCTCTGGTATGGATTTTTCTGCCAACGGGACGGCCTTGTTCTTTTTTTGGGAGGCAGGGCTCCACTTTGGGGTAGCATCTTGTGCTTACTGTTACAGAGCTGCAATAAATAATGACAAGTACACTACAGCAGTGATTTTCAACCACTGTGCCGCGGCACACTAGTGTGCCATGAGAGTTCATCAGGTGTACCGTGGGAAATTATCCAATTACCACTGGCCATTGTCGAGTGTCTGTGCTGTAGTGACTGGCAGAG
>JAQMYF010000022.1:35442810-35453113 GCA_030014195.1 Neosilurus mollespiculum | reverse complement strand
CCCACACTGTGGCAGAGACGTTAATACCACCTGCCTGCAAAGCCACTGGAAACGAGATGCTCGTTGAGGAAGAGCTTGGTGTGTTTTCATCTAAACAGGCCCAGGTTTCACACTGAGTGAGTTTAATCTATATTGTGATTACACAAACTGTAAACTACAGAGTGCCGTTTTGTAACAGTTTTGGTTTGTGGTGTGCCGCAAGATTTGTTCAACGTAAAAAATGTGCCGTGCCTCAAAAAAGGTGTAAAAACACTGCACTACAGGACCATTTAGAGACTATGTTCTATTTACTTCATAAGTTGAATCTGGGAATGACTAAAAGTCTGGAAATGAATAAAAGTCAGAAAATTCTCACCCACTGATGTGCCAAACCGCTTAATTAACGGCAATCTCAGCCGACACTGGGCAAAGACGGGGTACAGCCTGAACATCTTATCATACATGTTCTTTTTGTGTGTGAAAACGGGTGTTATCCCAGGTAGAAGTTGGACTATATTGTCTGTTAGACTAACTGAGACACAAATAAGTCATACCTGCTTATAAAAAGCATATTAATATAGATATCACATTGTTGATGTGTGGAGCAACCATCTTGGATTTTGAGGTTGGGTTGGTAGGACTAGCCGAGTCAGAAAATCAAACTTCAGGGGGTTTTCCAGTTGAAATGTCCACCTGGGAACTTGGAAATTCTGACATCCCAGTTCAAACTGAAATGCATCATTAGGTACATTATATAAATCAGCATTAGTATTTAATGGACAACGTCTGATAAAGGACCTAATGTCTGATAAACACATGGCTCCTGCTCATATTAAAGCCTTAAAACTACTACATAGCTGATCGATCTTTATGTATATCACATTACAATAGCACATTTTTTACGAGAATCTGGTAATTTTATAAGACTGAAAATAATGCAGTCACTGAACACGAGCCATTCTCCAGCAAATACACTAATAACTACAGATAGAAGCTGTCTGAAATGAAGCAGCTTGCATTTAGAGTAGAGCTCATGCCCTGACAAGTCAATTACATCTTGTAGTAATTACCATGTCAGTGGCACTCTATAGAGAAAGTTAATAAAGCTGCCGTGTAAGGAAGAAAATACAACAGGGCATGACTTTATAGGGAAATAATAAAGGTCACAGTGGTGTCACGTAGCATGATGTGCATTAAACAGACTTGCTTGTTTACAGAGGTGAGCAAAGATACATTAAAATGTATTTCTTGATTATACAACAACAGGACATAACCTGTAATGGTACACATAAACTACAAAGCAAATCTTGACCTTAGACTGGTAAATAGTGCTGACACTGGACACGATGCATGAATACTACCATAGCCAGGATTAGATGTATTTTAATTCCTAAACTGAAATGTTCTCCTGTTATACATGAACATATGTACATTTTACATGTCTGTCGGGACTTGCTTCGAAGTTATAAGCGCTACATCTACAAAACTTTGTGACCTTGCTCTGACCTTCACCTTTGTCCTCAATTTTCAAAATTTAATCAACTCTGGGAATCAGGTAGGGTACTGTCCCCGCCAGTTTTATGAAAAACTCTGTTTTGGGCGAAGATAATGAAGAAAAGCAATCCCTTTACACCATGATCCATATTCACACGTACCATCGGTTCTCTGTGATACTCATGTAGGCAGTTAATACCAATAATTCATTTAAAATGGTTGCAGATTTGCATATCATAGAAGAGCCCACTGTTGTCCTTGATGCAGGTTTGTGCTCGCTGAGTGCCCTCTTACTTATTTGGGTCATTTGAATGGATCTAGGGTCATTGTTATGCAGACCTCTGATGAGTATATTCAAATGCATTGATACAGGTAATTGCTAGACCTGGATACATAGCCTATATTTTAAACTGTGCAACACTTTACTCTTATTTCTCTTCTAAATCAGGCTCTCCTTAAAATTTTGCCACAGATTTCAACTTGAGACAACTCAGGATAGAGCCAGAACTGTGGAAGAAGGACGGCTAATTAACATTCGGAAGATCTTCATGCACCAACTTGTTTTTAGTCACTGCTTAAAAGAGAATTGATTACAAGCAGATTTCCGACAATCAGAAGTCATGAGAAGTTTGGTAGTGGAGGGAAGTGGTTTCTTGAACATATCCACAAACCATCAATGAAATGGAGTTTAAATAAAGGGTACAAGTTGACCGTTACAGCCCTGCAGCACTGTTTCTGTTCTTCTGAGAGCTTTGGCAGTTCTCACCAGGCACAGATATTTTCACAAATGCATTAAAACCCCTAATATGGTGCAGTTATAAAGGATTTCTATTGCTGTATATCATTCTGTGGTGCTCTTCCATGGGGATTGAGGGAACAGGCAGCTTGCCAGGGAAGACCCTATCCAGATTTGGCAGACGAGTACAAATGCTTGGCAGCACCGCTGGTTGAACAGTGCCAAAGCGCACGCTGGCATCGCCTGCTGAGGTTCAGCGAGAGGTGAATCACTGCTCTCGCAGTAGTAGTAATAGACACACAGCTGCAAAACAGGTTTTAAAAACATAAAGTCGCTCTCTGTGTAAAAATAGCCTGCTTTAGGATTAAGCTCTGTGAAGTTGGACTTCAGCTCTGTGAAGTTGGACCCCCCACTTTCTCAAAGGTTCAAAATAGCACCACCATTCGTCTGTGCTTGGTTTGTGCCGTAAAAATTTTCGTTTGTGCTATTAAGGTGTTGAAGTAATTATAAAATGCATTTTCTGGCCTGTGACATCACTCAACCCCCCACCACGTCCAAATCTCACCAAAGTGGTCTCAAACGTTTGTACCACATTTGTGCTGGTTTGTGCTGTAATATGAAAGAAATGATTTTGTTATAATTTTAAAGTTATCCACCACGAGAGCTTTCAGTATCTGGTACACTTCTCATCTGTGAGTGTCCTCATAAAAATATGGCAAGCCATGGAATTGAGTGGGATCAATTTGTTCATGAGTGGTAACGAGATTTATTCAGTTCAGTTCATTAAAACTGCCTACATTTTGGCCTGATACAAGGAAGTGAAAGCAAGGGGAGTGTTTTTTTTAAAGGACACTGTAATTACTTCCTGAGAACCCCAGATGAGACTGAAAATGAACTAATTTGTAAGAGTGAAGAGAAATCGCGAAAGAGTGAAAGAAGGGAAAAGAATTTAGGGTAGAAGGAACACAGGGAAAAAGAAAGGAAGGAAGAAAAAAAACAGGACGGGATGTGAAAACGATTCTGAGCAGCAGTGCGGAGAGCTGAGATTTCTGCTGCATTGCACCTCTAACTAACAATCTCCTCGTCATCTCACCAGTTGAAATTCTGTTCATTTTCATTCCTGAATCCAATGAAACTCTACTGACGTCTTCGTTTCTCCGGGTCTCAGAGCTATACGGAAATCATGGATGTTGAAAAGAGTGGAATAACGTCCACATCTCACTGAAACATCCTAATGTGCAGCCGTGGCCTAAAAAGCGGGTTTGGGACCGAAAGGTTGCTGGTTCAATTCCTGAACCGACAGGAAAAATGTGTGGCGGCAGGGGGGTGAGAAGCACCCTTGAGCAAAACACCTAACCTCCAACTGCACTCCAGGTGCTGTAATGTGGCTCCCCACTGCTCCGTGTGTGTGTGTGTGTGTGTGTGTGTGTGTGCTCACTTTGGATGGGTTAAATACAGAGCCAATTTTCCCTTGCAGGATTAATATAGTATATAAATAAATAAATAAATACTACTAATAATAATAATAATTAAAGTCCAAGGTCTCATGAACATACAAGTAGCTTTGCGGGTCAGGTTTGAGTCAAGGATTTTATTATTTTTTTTAAAGGTTTCGAATTCTGACTAATTTCTTTTGCCTTACAATGATCATCAATCCTTTTTCGTACCAATCCACAAAGAAGTGTCACATCTCCCAGGCTCGAACCTGCACGCTGAGAAAATAAAGATGGGACGGGATAGATGGAGCAGAACAGAAGGATGGATGCGAGAGGTACCAGGTGCAGATGCCAGCCTATTAGGTAACGGTGATGATAATTAGGATGAGACGAGAGCTATTTGCATTGCAGACGTGAGCCCTATTTAAAGAAAAAAATAACATGCCCTTCCAACAACATCTGCAGCAGTGCAATCACCACCATCCCCTTCTGTTAGAAACCGAAGCGGATAAAAACCGCTACACTTTTGGAACAAAATGTTCCCTTCGCCTCGTACCTGTTACTGAGATTCCATGCAATAATTAAGGCATTCTTCATGTTTATTCAGTAATTTAAACGTGCCTGCATGGTGGACATTTTCTAAAATGCATAGTATACAGATAAGCTAATCTGCATGTAGCATACTCGTTCATTTATTTAACGGCGGGTAACACTTTATCCAAGGCTTGTGCCAGAAACAGGCGAGAGGAAGGAATACACTCTGGATGGAACGTCAGTGCATTGCAAGGCACCATACACACACATTCACACCTGGGGGCAATTTAGCACAGCTATTGCACTTAGCAGCATGGTTTTCAAAGGTGGGAGGAAGACGGAGGACTTGAAGGAAAAAAAAAAACACATCGATTCACGCTGATATCCTTTAACCGTCACCTGTTCCTTTATACAGCTGGTTATCAGTTACATTAACTCACCCAATTATCAAAATAACACACATCCACACACACACAAACACACACACACACACACACACACTGACGCACACATACAAAAAAAACCTCTGTAAATGTGTTTTTTAGGAATCCATGCTTTGTCCTTCCGCCGCAAACATCCCTCCGGAGAACAAAAGACTCATCTAAAAAGACTCAGGATCCACTTCAACTTTCAACCCCTCGTCTTTCCGTGATTATTCAAGACCAGTGGGATTTAATGAGATAATTCAAACTCGCCGATGCAATTTTTATACAAGCCTCACGGTTAAAAATCAGTATGCCGGATAAGTCTGGTCCTCTCCCGAGCAGGATATCTTTCATTCATTATTGATGCTCGGAGAGAGGAGTCTACACCTGAAGGCGCACAAGGATTCCCATAGCCAGGCTAGCCATCAAAGCCTCCTCCATAATCTCTACTTTTCTCTTTCACTCCCCCACCCCCCCTCTCTTGCTACGCCACATTATTAAACCCATTTCTGTCAATTTCTATAAACCAGCAATGTTTAATTATAAAATTATTTGCATCATCGTTTGCGCATTAAACTTATAGTTTGATAGTTAAAGCCTCCCAGCGTTCTAATTAAAACGGCAATATGAATGTTTCAAGGCCATGCAGGCCTGTTTACACAGCATTTCAAATCTGTGCTCAACTGAAAACCAGTAGCATCATTACAGCACCGTTTTTGTAAAAGGGTACACCGAACAGTCATTAATGCCTCAGTAATTACTTTTATGATCTACTTTCACGTGGTTGACTCGCTGCCACTTGGTATACGAGGCGTCATTTTTTTTCTCCATGTAATTAAATGTCAGATTGATAGCTCTATTGGAGACAGCGATACAAAACCCCAGGCAGAAATGAGATACCATACTGACTGAGGATTTGGACTTAAACATATTAAAATGAGAATTCAAATTTCAGTCTTCTAATGTCAACAGCAGACGGCTATTGTTATGGATCAGATGGCAGTAGCGGCAGAGCTCATCTCATAGATTTGTCTCATCTTACAATGCTACACTGATACACTGGAACCAAACATAGCTTTAATCTGAGTTAACTACTGCAGAGAGAAAGCGAAGTTAAAACTCGTCTTTAGAACTTGGAGGATTTAGGGTACCGGCTGCCGAGGAGAAAACACATGACGCTAATTATATTTTTAGCTTAACGTTAGTTCTAATTCTAGCAAGTGGACTTACTGTTACTGCTGTCTTCCAACATCCTTATCAGTGAGACCATTGGCTGTTTGGTTTACATGTTAAGGCAGCTGTCCATATAGTGCCAGCATATTTCTTTTAATTGCACCCCACAAGGGAATGAGTATACTGCCCAATTATAGCTGCGTAGAGAAAAAGCGCTACAGTCAGAACACTTGTACTTCGTTCATTCATTCATTTTCTAAGCCAATTAATCCTAATTAGGGTCACGGGGAGGCTGGCGCCCATGTCAGCCGACTCTGACTGAGGGCGGGGTACACACTGGGCAGCTCACCAGCTGTCATCGCATGGCCAACACACACATAACCGTTCACACTCACACCCACATCTAGGGGTGATTTTATGACAGCCAGTTAGCCTACTGTGCATGTTTTTGGACTGTGGGAGGAAACCAGAATACCCGGAGGAAACCCTTGCAAGCACGGGGAGAACATGCAGACTCCACACCAAAACCTACAAGCCTGGGACTCCAAGGTGCTGGTGTAATCACCTTGTAAAGTGGTAAGTGGTGAAATGGCTGGCAAAATATTGCTGCCATAGAAAATCGCATACATACATACAGTACATACACACATACATATATATATATACACACACACACATACATACACTAATCAGTCATGGGGCGAGGCACAGAGGGCTGCCCAAAACCGCACCAAATGGAGATCTACAGTACAGACCCTCTGCTCTGACCAGAGCAGAGAGAAATAACTATATACCAATCATCCGTAACATTAACACCACTTTACAGGAGTGCAGGAAGCAAGCTCCATACATGGCAAGCGTCGATGCACTGTGTGTCTTGACACCTTTCTATCATAGCCAAGTTATTAGTTTCAGCAGTTCGTGTTACAGTAGCTCTTCTTTTGGGTCAGACCAGACATACTAGATTTCACTCCACATACTAGCCATGGACACCTGTGACACCCTTGCTAGTTCACTGGTTGTCCTTACTTGGACCCTCTTTATTAGGTACTGACCATATCATACGTATACCAGGAACACACCACAAGACCTGCTGTTATGGAGAAAAATAGACCCAGAATAGCCATAACATTAAAAACATTATGACTGTTCATGGCTCGGTGACGCATGTGAAAATTGAAGGCTAACCTGTGTGGTCTGATTCTAGAAAAGAAAGTTCATAAAAGAAAGATGTCAGAACATTGCAGATTGGTGCCTATGAGGCTGCGTATCTGCGGAGCAGTCAGAGCGCACATGCTTGACCCCTAACTATCACTGAAAGTACCTACAAGCTGGGAAACTCTGAGTCCTAGAATTCATGTGGATGTTACTTTAACACATATTGTCTACCTAAACATTGCTGCAGACTAAGTACATCACATTACGGCAACGATATTCCCTAAGCCAGTAGCCTCTTTCAGCAGGATAATGCACCTGCCATACTGCAAAAACTGTTCAGATGGCGGTCCCACCTTAGAACTTACAGGAATTAAAGAATGTGCTGTAAAATGCTTGGTCCCAGATATCATAGCACACCCCCCGAGCTCTTGTGGAGTCCAGGCCTTGATGGGTTAGAACCATTTTGGTGACATAAAAAGAACCTACACAATAATAGGCAAATGCTTTTAATGTTGGCGGATCGGACAAAGGGTATAGTGGTTAGCACGTCCATCTCGCAGCTAGAAGGTCCTGGGTTCGAGTTCTGGGCTCGGGAAGGACGTTTCTATGTGGAGTTTCATGTTCTCTTCGTGCTTACATGGGTTTCCTGCCACGGTCCAAAAACATGTACATTAGGCTAATTGGCTGTTCCAAATTTCCCCTAGGTGTGAGAGTGAGTGAGAATGGTTGTGTGTATTGCTCTACAATGATTTGGCGAGGTGTTCAGGGTATAACGCGCCTTCACCCAGTGTCGGCTGAGATAGGCTCCAGCCTCCCAGTAGCCGTAGAAGTAGGATTAAGCGGTTCTGTAAATGTGTGAGCGAGTAAGTGATTAGTGTATTATATTCAATATATTCTATCACTTGTTACTTTAACTGTATGGTGATTGCGTTGCTGTTAGATAGCATCGGTTTCAAATGCACTTATCATCAGATCTTTGCCAACTGATAAACACACAAGCAAATATGCACACAATAAATACGGCTTAATTATTTTCCAAAGGTGCCTGCTTCTTCTCTCTCTCTCTCTCTCTCTCTCTCTCTTTTTTCCAAATTTTGTTCACTCTCTGTATTGTCATGGCAAAACACAATATTTACCTTCATAAATGGTAAAAACTGCTGGTCTGTAATTTGACAGAAGCAAAGCTTTAGAAAGCATCTGGAGAGGAATAAACTCAAGTACACCCAGGAAGAACAGCCATCACCAAGCATTTAAAACCTCTTCCTTTAAAAACAATAATAATAATAATAATAATAAGGCCCGTATACAGTACTATTAGCATTCCCATTGCATCAGTTACCTAAACTCCCTTGCTGTTTCGATCTCTCTGGCAGAGAGAGCTCAAAGAGTCTAATGTTTTAAAATGAGAGTGGAATAAAGCGTCGTGAAATGGTAAACTGCGGTCCAGAGTACTTCAAACAAGCATTTGGTGGTGAAAAAGGTAAAAGAAACAATAAATATACAAAAAAAATTAGCTGTAGTTCAGTGATTTTATTTCTAAACATGACCCTGAACGGTTCTGTAGCAGATCCTCTACGGCATTTTATCCAATCATGTATTTGTGTCAATTATTTAGCTTGAATCAGCTCATCAGGCTACACGAATAGGGAAATTAGTTCAGACATTTTCACCAACATTTATACATTTTTTATTGTGTTTACGCTTCCTGGCCTGATTAGAGAACTGCCAAGATAGCACTTTTGAAAAAAGTGCCCTCACTCATTCGCTGAACCGCTTTATCCTTCATTAGGGTCACGGGGAGGCTGGAGCCTTTCTTATGGCACTGGGCAAAGGCTAAACAGCTCATCAGACCATCGCAGGGACAACACACACAACCATTCACACTCACATCCACATCTAGGGGCAATCTGGAACAGCCAATTAGCCTATTGTGCATGTCTTTGGACGGTGTGTGTGGGGGGGGGGACCAGAGTACCCGGAGGAAACCCATGCAAGCACAGCGAGAGGGAACATGCAATCTCCAGACGGATACGCCCTTGCCAAGCCCGGGACTCAAACCCAGGCCCTTCTTGTTGTACTCCACTGTGCCACCTACGCAGCGAAGCATTTGTTTATTTCGTATCTCTAGTCGAAATCGTGACTGTAAAAAACAATAATTCAAATACTTTATAAAGCCATTAAAACGATTAAAAGTGGAAATCGGTCCGGCGTAAGAGTATACCGGTACTTTTGTAAGGCAGGAATTTATTGTAACTGCAGTGTTACTAATTGCACCTGAATACCCCTGGTGTATAGCCCTGATGTCTTAAAGGCTCATCGAACCTACTCGAGGGAACTGTGAAGAAATAAAGAAGTGCTATAAAGCATGTCAACTGTGCGTGATAGATTTCATCTCTTCTATGAGAGCACTTTGCCACCTACTGACCACAGAATGCCATCACATGACTGCTTCAACCATTCACGAGCCACTGAATTCAATAACCCGTACTGTACGGATGGTCTTTAAGACTGAATATCAAACAGCGACTGTAACTCAGAGCTAGTTGGATTTTTTTTTTCTGGTTTATTCACTGTAAACCGAGTCCATCGAGTTATATTCTCAAAGACGAATGAGCTTAATAATTGCTTTTCAAAAAAACTTTAAAAGGAAGGTGGGCAGTTGTGCTCAAGCTTAAACATGAATTTTTTAAAGTCATAGCACAGTTTAAAATTAACAGCCTTATTAATGTAGGGGGACTTGAGGCTACAGCGTCTCAGAGGGTCGTCCTTTGATATTATTTTTCCAAATCATTAATTTTGCATGGCTCAGAGCTTAATCAGCTACCTAATGCCCAACATCTTCATTATCCAGAAGCTCAGAGAACTTGCTGTAGCTGCCTACAGCACATGAATTCTAATGAAGACGACGATGGGGGAAAAAAAATCCTGCCAAGAAGCGGACACTTGCGGAAGAAGTTGCACATCATTTATTAATTTTCTGAGCTGACAAAGCTTGAAAAAGATATGCCAACAAAATCAACAATATAATTATGTGACTCACAAGTCCAAGGCACACTGATGGGCATTAGCGCACTTAAAGCATGTTTTATGGATGCACTTCAGTCAGAGAAACATCAAAGGCGTCTTTGCATGAAGGGCATCAGATGAGAGTGAGGGTTCGAAAAGGGGAGGTACAGACCTGTGTCATGCCTCAAATAAAACTGTTAGTGAGAGAGAAAGTGGGATTCAATACAGGACTGAGAAAAGCAGTGACAGGAAAACAGAGAGAGAGAGAGAGAGAGAGAGAGAGAGAGAGAGAGACGGAGAGAGAGAGACAGAGAGATAGAGACACACAAAGAGAAAGAGAGAGAGAGAGCACGAGAGAGATC
>JAQMYF010000022.1:35407423-35423833 GCA_030014195.1 Neosilurus mollespiculum | reverse complement strand
TATATATTTTTTTTTTTTTTTTTTTAATTATTATTTATTTATTTATTTTTTTTGTACCTTAGGTTCAGAGAACATTCTGTTTCAGGGACTATTCAGCAACATTCTCCTTTCCTTTTGCTCACAATTGTTCATTTTAGTAATTTTTACATTTCAAACTTATCACTAATAAACGTTTCTCCCTATAAAACTATACTTTTTTTGGGCTCAATAACAACAGAATTTCATCATGCCTCGGCCCAGGCAGTAAGCAGAATGTAATGAAATCATGTTGCGGTGTGTATTTCTCAGTTTATCTGTTCCCCACATAGCATCTCCTCATTTAAACACCAGTTTCACAATGTGAAAAGTTTGGATGTCCTAATAACCTGAAAAAGTCTTGTTAAAATGTGTAACAAGCTTGTTATAACAATAAAACTGTCATGTTTATCCTGATACAAATCTGTTTCTCTTTTTTCTTTCATGGCACGAATACAATTCTGTATGATTACACATACAGTATTCTACTAGCAGAAGATGAAACATTGTTGTGAATGAAAGCCACATTTTAAAAAATCATTTTCCTTGAGCAGTTACCTTCTAGTTATACTCTATGTATAATTCATCACTCACTCATTTGACAAACTGCTTAATCAGTTTAGGGTCGCAGGGAGGCTGGAGCCTATCTCAGCTGACACTGAATGAAGGCAAGATACACCCTGAACAGCTCGCCAGACCAACACCGGGCAACACAGACACAAAATTATTCACACTTACACCTAGGATCAGCCAATAGGTTCAATGTGCATGTCTTTGGACATGCAAACTCCACATAGAAACACACTCACCAAGCCCGGGACTCAAACCCAGGGCCTTTTTATGAGGCGGATGCGCTTACCACTACACCACCGTGCCTCCCATAATTATATAATACAACAACATTAATGTTATTCATTCAATATTCAATATAATATTCTTGAGAATATATACAGTATATAAGGCTAATTAACAATTGCTGATGTTAATTTAAGCTTAAGGTTTTGAGGTTAACCGTTTAAGGTTAATTAACAACATGTGCTGAAGGTGAGGTGGATGTTTTCCTTCTCCTGAAGTTATGCTGCAAACCACTGTACCCATAATTCTGAAAAACTTTCTGCAGTCAATGTGATAAGAGTGCGATGGGATGGAATTTGGGAAATCAGCAACAACATCCAACTTGTCTGATGCTTTTGCAATGATTTAAACCCAGTTAATATAAATTAAATACTACATGTATAGATATAAAATAATATACATTTATAAATAACACTTTTTAAGTACATGTTCATACAATGAAAAAAACCTGAAATAATTTTTGGTGTTCAGTAATTTCAGTATGAGAATTCTGGTATAGTCATGACCCTTGTTCTTACAAACATAAATACCAGTCCAAATTTGGACACACATAAAACTGTGTACATACTTTTGGCTGGTAGTGTATATCTACGAATAAAGTTTTTTCACTTTTGTTCCAGAATGTAATATACATACAACAGGTAAAATATTACTATATAAATAATCATGAAAACTTTATTATAGCTATCATCACAATATAATTATGTTGACGTAGATTGATATAGATCATGTATACCAGTGTTATTTTACTCTAAAAGTACATCCTGAAGTGTTCTATTCCTTGTTCAAGGGAGTAACAAATGAAAACCAGGTTTCTCAGGAAACTGGCAGAAATAACAAAAGGTCCTGTGTCACACTACTGAGCCAGTTAAATGACCTTTCTCACTTAACCTTTGAGAATAATATAATATATAATAATTTTCTTGTGTTTAGTTTCCATTAAGGTCAGATGTCCTGGAAGCAGGAAAAATGAATAAGGGTAAAGATTTGAGTGACTTTGACAAGTGCCACATTGTAATGGCTAAACGACTGGGTCTATTCATCTCCATAATGGCAGGTCATATAGGGTGTGCCTGGTATACAGTGATAAGTATCTACCAATGATAAACCAAGGAAGGACGACCCATTACCTTGCAAGAGTGTCATGGATGCCCAAGGCTCATTGAGGTATGCGGGGGGGTGAAGGCTAGTACGTCTGGTTGGATCCCACAGAAGAGCTACTGTAGCTCAAACTAATGAAACTGTTGATGCTGGCTATGATAAAAAGTAGTCAGAACACACCGTGCATTGCAACCTGCTGCGTAGTCATAAACCAGTTAGGTGATGCTAATGTTATATCTGATTGGAGTATGTACCATATGTCAATGGTTGCAACCCTGGTCCTGGAGAACCTTTTGTACTTCTAAATGTGTGTTTTTCTTGCAATAATATACTTACATGAACTCAGAAATAGCTTTTATTAATGTTTTAGTTGAATCAGGAGAGTTTGAATCAGTGAAAACACTTAAAAGTGCTGTAAAGGTGGTCCTTTAGGTCCAGGGTTAGGAACCTCTGTGGAAGGTCACACCAAGCTGGTTGGAATTGAGTTGAATGTGGGTTTTTTTCTTAGCACATTAGTTATTAATCATTTTAGGATTATATAATATGTAATCACTCACTTACTCATTTGCAAATCCACTTAATCATATTCAGGTCATGTGGAAGCTGGAGTATATCTCAGCCAACACTGAGCGAAGGCAGGGTACACCATGAACAGCTCACCACACCATTATAGGGCCAACACACACAACCATTCACACTCACACTTAGGGGCAATTTGGAAAATTGAAAATTCAAATTCAAAAAAGAAAAACTGTTTTGCAACCCTAAAAAGTGTTAGCGAACTGTTTTGCAACCTTTTACGTACCCTGACGAAGCCCAACATTCGCTATGTTCCTCAGCATTTGCCTCTCCATGAGATACTAGCTTTAGCCTAATGTTCAGGGCTTTGGACTGTCGAAGGAAACCAGAGTACCCAGAGTAAACCCACCCAAGATCGAGGTGAACATGCAAACCACACACAGAAGTGCCCAAGCCCAGGACACAAACTACATCACCTTGCTACCAAATTTTAGTATCATATAATATCAAATCAATGTTAGAATTTGATATCACACAAAGGGTTTGCATTTTATTCAATTTGATTAATGATGGAACATTTGTGAGGGTTTTTTTTAAAGGTTGTAACTGTAGAGCAAAAAATAATGACTGACCCAATCCCAAAGTATTCTGTATTCATTAAAACTTCCAAGGTTCTTTTTTCCTCCTTGTCACCGACATGAGTAAATGTTTTTTCGTTTTTTGTTGGTTTTTTTTTGCTGAGAATACACCTCTACACCAGAAGAGATGGATGTGTCTGTGTGTGCTCTCGACTGTGCGTAATACCTTATCTCTCCCGTGGCAGGCAGAGTGGGCTTGGCCAAATGGCTTTGTTTGATTGACAGCTCATCAGCATAAGGGAAAGATTCTCCGGAGAAACAGTTAGAAAAGGTCAAATTTGAGTTTACAGTGAAAGGACCAATATGTGATGCATTATTGCCTCCAAATAGGACCATGAATCTTCTTTCGAGAATGAAGCAGACTAAATGAGGGGTCATTCGAGATGCTGTGATTCCCTCTAGTGGCGATGATTATATAAGTGTAGTGATGGGATTACAGTAATGGCCTTGGCTTAAAATGAAGTTCTGGAGTTTATTAGATCGATGAAGAGTGGTCAACGTGGTAGAGAGAGACGCAGAGAGCTCTGATGAAGTCATGACATTCAGTGTTGGACTCAGGAGAGTCACAACAAGACATTGTTTCATAATGATGAGCAGGTTTTTGATCACTCAGGTGAACTGCAGTACTTTAATGTATGGTAGAAGGACCCAAAAATATTGCTTTTAGGAATACAGAGAGCCAAACTTTCTAAAAAGTACAATTACTGTAAAACATCTGGAATTTTGTTATGATGCACAACATGATAAATATACAGGATACTTCATTCATGACTACGATAACTACACACAACAACATAAGCAGGGAAAAAAATACAAACAGTCACACTTACATATTTAACGAACCACTTAATATTACTAGGGTCATGGGGAGGTTGGAGCCTATCTCAGCCAACACAGGACGAAGGTGGGGTTCACCTCAAACAGCTCACCAGGCCATCGCAGGGCAACACACACAACCATTCACACTCACACCTAGGGACAATTCGAATCAGTGCATATCTTTGGACTGTAGGAGAAAACTGGAGTATCCGATGGAAACCCACACAAGCACATTGCGAACATGGAAACTCCACACAGAAACACCATTGTTGAGCCCGGGACTCGAACCCAGGACCTTCTTAATGTGAAGGACATGCTAACCACTATGCCACCATGTTGTTGTCTTCCAAAAATCAACAACTGAGATTATTTTGGCCAGAAAATAAACACAAAAATGCTAAAAATGCTGCACACAAACTCCTTACACCGGCAGCATACAGTATTTTTGGCAAACAAAGAAGTTTTCCAAAGTTTCTGATAATTTTTCCAAATAAAATGGTTTAAACAATTATTACAATCATTAATTTTGAACAGGAAAGTAAACTCAAAGATCTTATGAGGAGCTCGGCTTTTAGACAGTGCGTACATCTAGATAGTATCTTTCCTCAATAATCCATCCTATTCATCCATTATAAATACCGCTTATCCATCATGGTTGTGAAGGAAGCTGGGGCCAATCTCAGCTGACTTCAGGCGAGAGGCTGGGTTAGAGTGAAACAATATTACAAAAAATAAATAACAAGAGACATCTCAAGTATCTATGTCATGTCATTTTCTGAACCCCTTAATCCTAATTAGGGTCGCGGGGAGGCTGGCGCCCATCTCAGCCGACTCTGGGCGAGGGCAGAGTACACCCCTGACAGCTCGCCAGGCCATCGCAGGGCAGAAACACGCTGACGGCGCTTGACGAAAATCTCAAGTATCTATGTTGGCAGTAAAAACCCCAATAATTCCAGATAGAATAATTAAAAAAATTAATTGGAACATCACAAAGAGAGGAGTCCAAAGCCATGGTACAACCTGAAGAAGGTTGTCTGCATGTGGGCTGTTACTCAGCTCACTTTTACATGTACAGTATACTATTTTTAAATTCACAACCACTTTATCCTTTATTAGGTTTGTGATAATGCTAAAGCCCATCCCAGCCGACTCATAGTGAAGGTGGGATACACCCTGAAAATCTTGCCAGTCTGTTGCAAGACCAACACACACACACACACACACACACACACACACACACACACCTAGGAGCAATCGAAAGTATCTAATTAGCCTAATGTGCATGTGTTTGGACTGTGGGTGGAACCCTACACAAGCACAGGAAGAACATGCAAACTCCACACAGAATGGACCTTGACCATGGAGAATAGACTACAGAGCTCAAACCCAGGACCTTCTTGCTGTTGAGGCAAAAACTACAACATCACGTGCCACTCTGTTTCTAAATTTCAGCTATGAAATAATCATCAAAATGAAGGCTTTTTCATTGCAGAAGAAAAGTGCATCAGATTTTCTAATAAATTTAATTGGCATATTTATCTCTCAATTATACAACAGAGCAACTGAGGGTTTAAGGACCTTGCTCAAGGCACAGCGGCAGTAGTGGGACTTGAACACTAAACCTTAAGACCAGTAACAGAGAGCCTTAACCACTGAGCCACCACTGCCCAGTACAACTGTTGAACAAGGTGCAAAAATAGGTCTGTCCCTCAACTGTAAGAAGACAATGTATAGTGATATCCAAAAATGAAGGAGAATTCTATCCAAAACAATCAGGGAAACTCCTCTGGAAGATAAAAGGTGTGACACTTTTATGAGAATGAAGGGTATACTTGGCTCCTGAGAGGTGGTGTGTGACTATCCACCTGAAGATCGCAGGTTCAAATTCAGATAGATGCCGCAGCCATCCGGGGCTAGGAGTCCATGGGAACTAACTGGCCAGGCTCTAATGGGAGGGATGAATGGCACATGCTTGCCTCCCTGTCACTTACAGTGATCACCAGCCAATCACGAGAGTTTGTGAACTCATTCATATAAAGAGTACTTTTACTCCGAGTGCGCCACTGAATGCGTAGGTGCAGCGGTTCGTAAAGATGCAGGTGGCAGCATCACTTGTCGTGGAGAGAGCAAGTGCTTGCTAATGCCCCTCCCTGGATGGTAGTGGTCATATGTAATAGGGAAGCAACGCTTGACAGGTAGGACTTGTCCACGACTACATAAGGAGAAGGAAAAAAAAACGGGAAAAAAAGAATGACGAGTATACTGTCCAACATAGCACACATCACAGTACTGAAATGTTATGTTATGCAATATTGTTAGAATGTTGGGCTATACTGAATAACATGAAGAAACGAATCGAAGAAGTAGAGATGCGGGTTGTTGCAGAGAACATCATGGACGAAACAAATGCAGACAACTAGTGTGCACAAAAAAGAAACAGCAATATAACTTTATTGGCCATGTGAGGAGGAAAGAGATGGAATGCTGGGTAATTATGGAAAAGACTGAAGGGAAGAAAGCAGGACGAAGGCAAAGACAAATGATAATTGAGACAACAGCCAGAGAACTGGAAATGAATATCAATGAATTGATCCATTTGACCAGAAACAAGAATGTTTGGGCTACAGCAGTAAAAGCTCAAACTGAGTATTGCACCTGATGATGATGATGAGGAGGAGGAAGAAGAACAGCACTAGCAGTGGCCTCCTGTGAATCATGAAGCCCATCACAAATATTGCCATATTCTCTTCTCACTCACACACTCGTTTGCCAAACCACTAATTAGGGTCCCCAGAAGGCTGGAGCCTCTCTGAACCTACATTGGCCGAAGGCTTGCCAGACCATTGCAGGGCCTACACACACAACTATTCACACTCACACTCACAGCTAGAGGCAATTTGGAGCAGCCAGTTAGCCAAACATACATGTCTTTGAACTGTAGGAGGAAACCAAAATACCCAAAGGAAACCCATGCAGGTATGAGGAGAGCATGCAAACTCCACACAGAAACGCCCTTGCCGAGCCTTGCCTTACTTGCTGTAAGACGGACGTGCTAATGACTAGGCCACCATGCTGCAACCCATATTTTTTAGCATATACAGTACATTCATTTCATTCATTTTCAGAGCATATACAGTACATATTTAATATATTTTTGTAACAGCGAAAGTGTTGATCTGTTTATTTGGGGAGCAATAAGGCACTGAGGGCCCTGATCACCAGAAGTAAAAACCTAATACATAGTTGGGTAACAACACCTTGTATGCTCAGGTATCTTTTGCCAAGGGATACAGAATCCTTGAAACCATTTGCAGCGATGAAGAATGCAGCATTTATGGTTCATTCCCTTGATAGAGAGCAGAGACAGCATGATGATATTCTCATCTGTTTTCACTATCTGCTCATGCTGGAATTCCCTCACCAGACACTAATACAGCCATTCAGGATGCTCTCTATATTCCTCTGTGAGAGTTACATTTCTGCTTATTCAATTGACAGACTTTTTTAATCCAAAATATTATTTAGATATTTCAGTATTTGAAGACAGGAAAGCAATAATGCTGCAGAACTGGTCTTATTAGAGACCTGTACAATATGGGTGATGTGTCTAGCTGTGGGTGGCACAGTGGCGTAATGGCTAGCACGTACGCCTCACAGCGGAAAGGTCCTGGGTTTGAGTCCCAGTCTCACGCATTTCTCTGTGGAGTTTGCATGTAATCCCCATGCTTGCGTGGTACTCCGATTTCCTCCCACGGTCCAAAGACATGCACATTAGGCAAAATTGCCTGTTGTGTGTATGTGGCGAGCCGTTCAGGGTGTACTCTGACTTCGCCTTGTGTCAAATGAGACTCCAGTCTCCCCACCACCCTAATAGGATTAAGCAGTTTGACAAATGAGTGAGACAGTGAGTGTCTGGCTGTCATTTTTATATAAATGTTGGTGTTAATATGAATAAAGTTGATCAGAAAACATCATCAGTCAATGATTATAATCATAGTACCTAAGAGTACTGGTCAGGTGACCTAACTCAATATAGGCTACAGATAATGCACTTTAAAGATGCTCATATATGAGTGAATAGCCTTTGTGTTATATCTTCCATTATATGTACGTTTTGGCTAAATACGAACATTTTCCCAAGCTTGGTATATCTTGTTCACCATCTTGTTTTGGTTCTGAGTCTGTTTACAGGAACAATAACATGACCATGTGACCAGAGGAACAATTTTGCACATGCATTACTTGACTGTGCAGCTCTGATTCGTAGAAAGTGGAGAAGTACTAGATCAAATATTAAAAAATGGAAGAAGGCATAGGGTTTCAATATTTGGTTGGGCCGCCAATAGCCTTGATTACAGCCCGTAAGTTCCATGGCAGTGTTTCAACAAACATATTTATTTCCATCCAGAGTTGGGTTCATTTATCTCCGACTTCTTGAATGGATAACTAGAAAATCAAACCAGTCCATAAAGTTTTCTCCAGAACATCCCAATGACTCTCAATAGGGTTAAGGTCAGGACTCTGTAGTGA
Organism: Neosilurus mollespiculum; assembly: GCA_030014195.1. Taxonomy (NCBI): domain Eukaryota; kingdom Metazoa; phylum Chordata; class Actinopteri; order Siluriformes; family Plotosidae; genus Neosilurus; species Neosilurus mollespiculum. The sequence continues at coordinate 35,415,356 of JAQMYF010000022.1, read as the reverse complement.
CAGTTCACGTGTGAAAATGATTCCTCATGCTCACTGAACCACTCTTTCACTATTTGAGCCTCAATTTTATATACGTGCCACCAGGGAAGAAAAGTCCTTTAATGGGGTAAACCTGCGTATTCAGTATATTCAGGTCATCAACTGAGGTAATTTTATTGCCACATAATGTTGCTGAGCCTCTACCTGTTATTAAGGCTAAAGCCGGTTCAACAGAATATTGCAGTGTGCGACTTTATTTATTCATTCATTCATTTAATTATTTATTTATTGTTTGATTGAGTGGGCAGCTTTTTTCCTCTCTCTCTCTCTCTCTCTCTCTCTCTCTCTCCCATTTTTACACTATGCAGTCAAGACAGATTCTCTGCGTCCCTAAAGTTGATCATGTGGGAGTTTATTCTTCATTCGGACCCACCACATGGTGGAAGCAGAGGACTGATCTTGCATTATAGTCTGCACTTTAAGGCTGGGTTTCAGGTTTGGAAGGCCTCCTGTTTCTTTTAAAGGAAAATAAGCTTCAGAAAAAGCAAATACTCTCTTGTTAAGTGTGAAGCGGTTCACAGATTTATCAAAACATTTCTGTCTGTAACATTATAACACCATCAGTGCCATATGAAACTCTTTACAAGCCTCAAGACTGGAAATAAACTTAAAAGCCATGTAAAAATGTCCATGTTATTGGTTATGCATAGAGCTACTGTAGACGGACAGACCTCTGCGGTTCATCTTTACATCCAGATCTACATTCTCAAGCTCTGGAGGAAGCCTGGGATGGAGGGATGAGTGTAGACGGCCAGTGGTTCTGACAGATATGTGCTCTTCTATCTAAATGAATGCTGAGGAAAAGCAAACGGATATCAGTCCAAACAGCTGTTCTTCCAAAACACAGTCTGTGCTGTACACTAAAATTTAGCAATTAAACAGTCAGTGTTATGTTATTACACACACACACACACACACACACACACACACAGTATAGTGTACAGCAGAATATCAAAATGAGACATTAAATATTTGTTAGAAGGTACCAATATGTGTAATAGGTTAATGCTTCCATCCATTCATCCATAAATCTATACCACTTCCCTGTTCTGGTCATGGGTCATCTCAGCTGACTTGACGCAAGGTGCGGAGTACACCCTGAACAGGTCTCCAATCTATCACACGGTTAACACAGACACAACCAGCCATTCACACTAACATTTACACCGACAAGCAATTTAGAGTACTAATATGCATGTCTTTGGTCTGTAGCAGGAAACCAGAGCACCCGGAGAAGACCTATGCAGGCATGGAGAGAACATGCAAGGGGCCTGGATGACTGACAGGCTCTAACCAATGGCCCCTGCTTGATATGAGGTGACACTGCTAACCACTACATCACTGCACTTCCCTGAAAAAACATTTAGTTATGGGAAAAGGGGCACATTTTGCTTCAGCCTTTGGAAGTGAAACAAGACTGCAGCGGTGCATACACATTTCTATTGTATGGATATACTCCATAATACTCCATAATAATATCTTAATTATTAAGATTTATTTATTATGAAATTATACCAATATGAATGAGGAATTTATTAAGATACGATGAATGGCTCTGCAACACCATCGCCTATAAACAAAATGGAGCACCATTACTCAACACGAGGCTTAGACTTTTGCTAGTATAAACACACATAGCATTCCCTAACAAAAGGATGTATGGAAAATAAAAAAAAATGCAGGCAAAAGAGACCACGCGTACTTTGACTGTTTATATGAAAACACACAGAGCACATCTCGGTATGTTGAGGTGGTTACAGAGGAGCTCGGAATTCAGGTTTTAAAGGATGAAAAGGATATCATACTGTATAACATTGGCATGCAGCTTATCTCTATACTCCACCATTAACAATTATCAGTGTGTGAAGATTTTTAAAGCAACACCAGACTGTATGCCTAGGGCCTTGTTGGAAGGACCTCTGACTCAAGACTGTTTATTTATAAGCTTACCAGGAGTACAAAAGGTCAAAGTGGCCCTGTGTGTGTGTGTGTGTGTGTGTGTGTGTGTGAGTGTGTGCATGTGTGTGTATTTTAATTTACAGTTAGCGTAGTGGAAACGTGCTATATTGAGGATGTTGTACTTCATGGGTACTATGACCTGGCCTACTATTGATCTACTTTATTCATGGAATTCGGTGAACACTTTTATGCTATCTACAAGCGTTGCTTGGTGACATTGTAAATTTCAGCCTTAATTGCTGTTGTTGTTTCTGTAGTGGCTGTTGGTGTCTATCTGTTGGCTCCCATTATGCAATGTGTATCTTGTTAAACAACTGATAACTGAACTGCTACTTAATAAACTTTATATCCATGTTCTAACCTTCAATACCAGATTATAACCTGTTTAATCAAAGTCTAGTCTACTCCCTCGCTCGCTCACTCATTTGCTGAACTGCTTGATTCTTCTCAGGAGGACGTGCTACATACTATGCCACCGTGCCTCCCATTTCGAGTCTAGCCAAGGTTTAATAACAGTTAAGTGTTTATAATACTTAGTCTAATGTATTTGATGTAGTTTAAACTTGACAATATATTCGGATATTCTATCCGTATCTACTGGATATGAGCAATTGTGTGTTCTGATTGGTTAATCTACTACCAGGATATTAGCTCCTATACCATTAAGTTACCTCACTGCTGAAAAGGGTGTGACGCCATTCTTGGCTAATAGTGAACCCTAGCCGGTCGGCTCTTTCATACATTCTGGATTTATTCCATGAAAAGCAACACAATTATGAATGAAAGTATTTGATGGTAAGAACGTATTTCTTGATTTTCCAAGAATTAGACTTTTTTCAGCCTGCTACGAAGATCAGGCCTCTAGTCCTCGAAGTTGCCTGATGCCGGTGACAAGGGGAGGGGCAGCGCATGTCAGACGAAGCGGAAGGTGGCAAGCAGGCAGGACCCTGTGCTAGGCCACAAAGCATCCCTAGCTGCCCAGTGAGGTGAAAAGTGGAAATGACCTTCTCTATATTTGAATACAATAATGAAAAATCTTTTCTTTTTTTTTTTTTCGCAACACACTCCAGTGAGTCCATATAGAATAAAACATTTTTTCCACTCAATCTCCCCAGATATGACTGATAGCTGGCTCGGCACAGCCTGTGAAATAACTGTGAATTATTTATTAATGTTATTGCAAAGCAAGCACGCCACTGTTATTCTTCAGATCTCTTTGTTCTTCCACGCTTCTTCTGCTGCAGATTTCAAGATATTGACCCCATACCAACTTCAACACATTCATCCTGTGCTCGAGTACTGTGTTTATATACAGCTTTTGGAAAGGTGCCTTCATTCTCTCATATTCTGGTGTTTTTTCTTTTTTTAAAAGAATACATGGTCTTCCAGTGTACTAATTAAGGTCATTAAACCATATTCTTCCTGATTATTCACACTTAATTTTACCAAATTAATGGACAACACATACATGAAATCAGTTCTGACCCTCACCATCCCTCTTTCTCCCATTAGAGGCAATGCAATCCTTTGTCAAAATTTTTTTAGAAGCCAAGCCGTCCCTCTCAGTCATGATTCATTTAACACCCATCAAATTTCATTACATAGACCAACTCACCTGACATCCATTTAATATGAGCCGTAATTTCTTAAATTTTTTTATTTAAAAAATCTAATTATGAGTACCTGCGATGGCCTGGCGAGCTGTCCAGGGTGTACCCCGCCCTCGCCCAGAGTCGGCTGAGATGGGCGGCAGCCTCCCCACGACCCTAATTAGGAATAAGCGGTTCAGAAAATGAATGAATGAATGAATAATTATGAGTACCTAAACAAGCCAAAACTTTTTTGTCATACTGTACTCCTGTGTATAGAGCAGATATGATGCTGTTCACCACTACTGATGAATTGAAATGAGCCTTCCAACATTTCCTGTTACACATGAACATATGTATATTTTCATGATCAGGTGGTTTTTGCTTGCATTTTCGAAGTTGCAGTCTGCTAACATCTGTTTGATAGTTTGCATTAGCCAGTTTAAAAAAGCTGCCATTTTACTCTTGCGAGTGCATGAAATCACTAGAATAGGACCTGAATTCTTCACTTCATATAAGGCAAGACAATGTCAAAAATAACAGTACACAGATATTAAAGTAACTAATCAAATATACACTAGTGAACTCCTAAATAAAATAAAACTAAGCACATCGACACATAATACAAGCCGACGTTTACATACATCAGAAAACATTGCCTCGTTTATAGGAGTGAATAATATATACTGCTTTTAATTAATATGCAAATTACTTAGATATTTACCTCCGCATACATGAGAATTGTGTGCTTTTTTTCAAAGTAAAATGTTGCCCCCATGCATGGATTTATATTTTATTTATTTATTTATTTATTTATTATTTTTATTTTTTCCCCTTCATGAAGAAGCTTGTAATAACAAAAGAGCATTGTGCAAAGACAATATATGCAAGTTTGGGTTTAATTTCCCTTTAAATCTTAAATTTACAGCTTTATCTCTGATTTTCACATAGCACTGAACCTGGAGACTCCTTCCAAATCAAAGTTAAACATCTCTCATAGAAACCTTTATCATTTCATATATTGCACACATTTTTAAACATACACATTGCACATAGCGCATCAGCCATATAAGTCACTATGTAAATTGTTACTATAGAAATGATAACAGTAGTGCGGGAAAAAATTTATTTAAACTGTATACCGGAAATTATTATCAGACCCGTTGTTATAGAAAATTATTTAACATCTTCTGACCAATCAGATTCAAGAATTCAACAGCTTTATGGTACTTCAGAAAACCTGCATAAAATACTGCAAATACACAAATAAGGTGATGTCACAATTATATCCATGCCAGTGCATCATGCTTTCATTTCATATTTTTGCATCATGGTACATATATTAACCAGCATATTCACTGTCGTGGTGAAATAATCCGGATGCCTGTTGTTTAGATCAAGTAGGGAGGATCAGAGCTAGCGAAAGAGGACAATGGGACAATGGGAGACTTGCAAGAAGATTTTTTCCTTACATCAGTTAAAGCAGTTCGAGTTTCTCTTCCTCTAAAACCACAGGAAAAGTCTTGGGTGAGAAAATGCACATAAAAGTCACATGGGCCAAAGTCATGCAGCCAGATTTGGATGATTTAGTGGTGCTTTTGCTGATTCACGAACCTCTCTAATTCAAGTGAATATTAGCTCATGCTGTGCTTAATTATCAATCATTATGCAGTTTCTGTTGATTTTAAAAATAAAAGGAACTTTTTTTTAGTATAATTTAAGAGCTGAAACCACCAACACTACGCAATTCATATAGTAAAACCTGACACATTTCCTATGTATTCATCACCTGGATGCATTGAACGTGCATTTGATCGCGAATGGTGGAGAATGACAGGGCTTACCAACACCAGCAGAAAATCAGGAGGCTGTAGCGGTGCAAAAACATCCACTATTATTAACACCAGCAGGTCTTCACTTCCTGGATATGAGCAATCATGTGTTCCAGTTGGCTCCTTTATTCTCAAAAAAGAACACTGTCCATGAATTGTACCTTTCAGGTTCAGTTTCAGGTGAACTGTACAGTATATATAGAGGGTCATCCAGCAAAACAAAGACTATAACCAAACAAGTAGTTATAGGAATGGTAAAGTAGAACTGAATTAATGTCCTGAAGAAAATCCAATAGAAATTATGTGCAAGCAGATCATCCGAGGAAACCCACCAACATCCCAGATTTGAAACTGTAGAGGAATGGGTTAAAATTGCCCATCAAGCCCATGTGCAAAACTGATCATCACTTGAAACATTTATAATTTATTAGGTCTAAAGCAAAAGTTCACTTACCTTTTTTTACTCACCAGTTGGGTTCTTTTGTATACATTTAGGGATTTTAGGTCATATTTCTGCAGAAATAACAAACTTTCTAGCACCGTTGTACTTTTTGGATCTACTATTTTATCTTGTGACATCCATTTATTATCCACTTGCATCTTCACATGACCAGTTATCTTTTTATCTTTCTCACAATTTCCAAAGCTTCTTTGCAAGTGAATGACAAAACAGAAAAGGACATTATTTCTGTGCTTAGAAAACATTTAAGTGCTTAAAGCAGAAGAAGCTGTAGAAGCATGTGAAGCTCTATCAATGGAAATATTCACAGAAGTGTAATACATATTACAAGTTAGTCTGAATCAGACTGCACTTCCAACAATCAGTTATTAACAGTTATTTATAATTATGATAATGTTTGCAGTCATCTACATTTACAATTTGTATTGCCTTCTGACATTTTTTAAATTATTATTATTATTATTATTATTATTATTATTATTATTTTGTTGCTTAAATTCATAAACCTATTTCTAGAAAACTTGGGATTGCAATAAAAATGCAATTAAAAAAAAATCAGTGATTTAATAATTCACATAAACCTTGATTTAACTGAAAAAAGTTCCAAAAAAAAAGATATTTTTACTGACCAACTTATATATACATTGGTATGCAGTGGTGGCCTGGTGGCAGGGTGCTCAAATGGGTTATCAAATGTCAGCCATGTGTCTTACTGTCTATGGTGAGAGGCATGTAAAAGAACCATTGCTGATTTTTGTCAAGAGTAGGCTGCATAGCCGTCAGCGTGTTTCTGCCCTGCGATTGCCAGCTGCTCATGGTGTACTCTGCCTTCGCCCAGAGTTGGCTGAGATGGGCGCCAGCCTTCCCGCAACCCTAATTAGGATTAAGCGGTTCAGAAAATGAATGAATGAATGAATGGTATGCAGTGGTTAATACCTACCAAAAGTGGTCCAAGAAAGGACAACCGCCAAGAGTGTAATAAGCGCCCAAGGCTCATCTTCATCTGGGGAGCAAAGGCTAGTATGTCTAGTCTGTTCCCACAGAAGAGCTACTGTAGCACAAAATGTTATTGCTGACTGTGATGGAAAGGCTGCAGAACATGCAGTGTAACTGTCACTTCCTGCCTATGGTGCTTTCTAGCTGAAGACCAGCCAATTGGTTTGGATATTTATTTTTGGCTATTAGGTTATGGCTAATCAGTGTGTCATGATTGACTATAGCAGTAGCAATCACCATAGGCTTAGTCTTTGCAAGCAAACTTGTATCGTGCCTTACCCCACTGTGACAAAATGGCCATCAAAACCTATTTGAGAATTGCTGATCAGTTCAAAAGGAAATTTTTCAGGGAAAGGTTCAGGGAAATTTAAGACATCTCAGTGCACAAAGGGCAAGGTCAAAAATACTGTTGGATATATGTGACCTTTGAGCCCTTAGGTGGCACTGCCTGAGATGCCACTGTGCTACTGTGACAAATATAACCATATGATGCTATTATCTAAAAAAAAAACAGTTGCCACTTAACACAGTTCACTGCTGAATCCAGTAACGCAACCTGAAACTGTACAATACACAGAGAATACGATGAAAAAGTCTTATGTAAAATAACAATGAGTTCTCTGGGCCTGAGCTCGTCTGATTCTGAATGAGCTACAACAGACAACCTGTCCAGATAGGTTTGCTATTAAAAATGTATGGTGCTTCATGCAGAGGAGAATCAGACAACAGTGACCACATGGTGTTGAGCAACTGAAGCCTTGTATCAAACCTGCAGCAATTAGTATTTTCAATTCTAAAAAGATTAAAAAAGTGTATTTGAAAGGAATCGTGATGCAACATAATGGTAAACATGCCAACTCTGTTTATAAAAAAAAAAATTAATGATAATAACAATAATAATCATAATAATAATAATTTAACATGTTAGATTAATAATAATAATAATAATAATAATAATAATAATAATAATAATTTAATATTCCCCAGTGCAGCTAACTGGGTTATCAAATGCCGGCCATGTCTCTCACTGTCTATGGTGGGAGGCATGTAAAAGAACC
>JAQMYF010000022.1:35392824-35404612 GCA_030014195.1 Neosilurus mollespiculum | reverse complement strand
GCTGAGATGGGCGCCAGCCTCCCCGCGACCCTAATTAGGATTAAGCGGTTCAGAAAATGACATGACATGACATAATTTAATATGTTACAGATTGGTTTTTATTGCATATTGGAAAACATCCAAATTTTTCTGGAAATGAAGTTTCAAAAATAAATAAAAAGTAAAATAAATTAAAGCATTAAAGTCATTGTACGAATTATTAGTGAAATACTGTTAAATGGTCATCAATGAACTCAAAATGTTGTTTCATTCTCTCATCTTGAGTAGGCTCTGTACTGCTTAGTTGGGTCTGGAGCCTATCCAGAGATTGCTGGGCATGAGGTAGGAAAAATCATACACACTATAGTATGCGCGCGCACACACACACACACACACACACACACACACACACACACACACACAGAGTGATTTAAAGTGGCTAATCCCCCTACCAGCATACTTTTTGGAGGTGTAAGGAAACTGGAGAACCTAAAGGAAACCATGCAGACATTGGGAGAATGTACAAAACTTCATCCAGACAGGATCTTAGGATCATGCCAGGAACCCTGGAAGTGTGCCAATCTAAATACAGGTATGAGAATTTAAATAAAAATGTAAAGATATTTTAAAGAGAAGTAACTCAATGAGTCTGTGTTAGCCTTCCCCTCCCAACCCACCAAATTTCCTTATTTGGTCAATATTTTCTGTTTTTGTTTTCCAATTTCCCTGGTTTTTAATGAGTCCCATATGTTGCTTGTTACAACCTGTCCAGCTAACCTATATGCCTATGGACACCAGTACCATTCCTAGCATCCTATTTACAGTTGTATAACTGTGAGGTCTGGCTTAAATACTATCTCATGCAATGCAGCTTTGTCTGCGTCTGTCTCAGGCAAAATCCTGTTTTTCCATGTTTTGTCCTTGGTGATTGTCTCAGTGCCTTTGATCCTGACTCCTATCTTTCCCAATCCCTGAAGATATCTTTATCTTTATTTTGGGTCCCATTTTCTACAGTAGCTCACTGCAGGTGCAAAGATAACAGCTCTGACCAACCATCTACCTTCCTTTCTTCCCTTCTTTGTTAACAATATCTTAATAACAAGATTCAAAGCATTTCACTTAAACAGATAATCCTTAAATAAAAAGAAGAGGAACGGGAAGAACAAGAAAGATTCCCCATACTCAAAAAGAGGTGCAAACAACCCAAAAGGAAAAAAAAGAAAGAAAGAAAATTGAAAATGGGGTGGGGGTGGGGAGATGAGAATGCATGCTGTTCATCAGTATAGTAAGACATGTACTTTTATAGTGTTCCATATCTGGCTTTTCAGTGTAGCAGGATAAATATGTGTATGCCAGCATCATTATGTCATTTATGTTAGCATATACTAGACAGGAATAGCCTGATATTTTTGATGCATTATCTGGGGGATAATAAACAATTTTTAAATAACGCGAATTGTGAAATAGAGAATTATTCATTCAAGGGACTGTTATCCGCCGAGGCCAAAGGCAGAGTCATTTTCCATCTCATATGAAAGCCGAATTCTATAATTGTTTTATTATTCATTTTCTAAGCTGCTTAATCCTAATTAGGGTTGCGGGGAGGCTGGCGCCCATCTCAGCCGACTCTGGGCGAGGGCGGGGTACACCCTGGTAAGACCTGATGGCTTTCCACCAGTAAGAAACAAGAAAATATTTTGAAAAAATAATGAATATACATTATTCTAAGTGGATGATGCATGAATTGAAACAGCTGACAAACACTTGTGGTTTGTCATGCTCACTTCAAGCAGGCAGTGTCATCATTTGCACACTTTAAAAACGGAAGAATTTACCATAAAACTCTCATTTTAGTTTGCTTTTTTATGTCTCTGTGTAGGAACTACAAAAACTTTAAGAGTTCAAAAGAATGCCTTTACACAGTGTTTATGCTATGACTGCGGACCACATGGACCTGACAACACATTCACTTGACATGAAGACAAATAGTACATTTTTTATTTAGTTGGCTTTTTATATTCCTGAGTGTTATATACTTAATATCTGATTTTAAAAAAATCCCAGTTTCTTATCAGAACCTTAATATGGCACACGTGTTTTTTGTTTTTTTTTAAATAGAGAAATGGGGTGAGTGTCGAAACCCAAAAGTTTATAAGCTAAATGGAGGTAAAGTGACTGAAGCGTCACAATACACCTTAGATGAGCAGTCTTTCACGTGGACATTTAACATGTATTAAACTCTGAAACTCTAAACAACTGTCTATAGAACAGCAGCCTTGCAGTTCCAAAAATCTTTAGAACTATTTTGAAAAGAACTAAACCAATCTCACAATCACAGCATCTAACACATCTAATCACCTTCTGTGTCGTTTTTACATTGTCTGAGGCGTTTTCTGAGGATTTGAGTGTGGTTTTCAAAAAGAAATAATAATTTTTGATGCAGCACCAATGTCCGGGTGGGGGCACTGATGGGAAACTTGGAAATTTTTTTATCCAGCCTAAGCAATTATTTACCTTAGGCTTATGCTCAGTGTCATTCGTCTTTGGCAAATAATGATGATTTTTTCCCCCTTTTTTTCATTAACACATTCAGTGTAACATATATCTATACATTACATCCATCCCACATATGTCTAAATATTTTCAATTTTTCAACTTGAGCTTAACAAACATTTTTCCAGTGCAAGAAATCCTCTCATTCTTTATAGCCACTGTGAGGCATCGTGTGTGATGTTCCTTGCTCTTTCAGGAGTGATTAAAAACAGAGAAAACAAAAAATGTCTTCTGATTAGCTTTAAAGTCACCTGGAAATATATAAAGAATTAAGGATTAAGAGGGATACTCTTGTTACCATTTTCCAGAACTCCAGGATCACTGGGCATTCCCACGCATGTTGAAGCAGTGTATTATTATTATCTTTTTTCTACTTAATGCAAGGTAACTGGAATAATTGGGTGGAAATACAATTTGGATGGAGTAATGGGTAATCTGTATAGCCATTTGTATTGAAGAAACTTTATATTAATGTTTAAAGTGTTTACCTGGAGGAATGTGTATGTGTTTCAGGTACATGTGCCTCCATTCCTCCTCAGATATTTCTTTCTGTAGATCTTTCCACCAGGCTGAATGTCTAAAGTTAGATTATTCCTTTGATTTTGCAACCAGAAAACGATAGAACAGATTGAGATCTGGCTCCTTCCATCTAATAAGGGCCAAGTGTCAAACAATCAAGCTAGTAGTTTCTTGATTGAATAAAGCTACTTACTCGAAAGAGCTGCAAGCGGACGTAATGGTTAGCATGTTCGTCTCACAGCAAGAGGGTCATGGGTTTGAGTCTGGTCCTCAGCAAGGGCATTTCTGTGTGGAGTTTGCATGCTGTCAGTGTGCTGGTGTGGGTTTCTTCCGGGTACTCCGATGTCCTCCCACAGTCCAAAGACATGCACATTAGGCTAACTGATTGTTCCAAATTGCCCTTAGGTATGAGTGTGAATGGTTGTGTGTGTGTGTTGGCCCTGGGATGGTCTGGGTGCTGTTTAGGGTGTACCCCACTTTTGCCCAGTGTCGGCTCCAGCCTCCCTGTGACCCTAGTAGGATTTGGCAAATGAGTAAGTGCTTATTTGAATTCATTTTTTTTACACCATTATATGCATCTTTATTATCATTATTATTATTATTATTATTATTATTATTAATTTATTATTATTATTATTAATATTACTACTACTACTACTTCTTTATTAATATTGGATGAATCTTTTGAGAGAAAATTGTACCTAAGATCTTTCAAGCTGTGTCCAACATCCTTGTTCTCCATGCAATAGGACTGATCCATGTCACTTCCTTCCTGGATTCAGGCTCCACCCCTTCTTTATTATAACCTCCATTTTCGCACCTACTTTCCATATTTGGTTCATGCTGTTTGCTCTTGGTTCGTTGTTGATATGGTAATTAAAGACTACCCCTGTTGTTTGCTACACCGTATAGTTTTCATTTAAAATCCTCAACCCGTCTATCTGTGTACTGAATACGAGTACTGGATCACAGATGATGAATATGCATTGCCTGCATACCTGCATCCCCCATATTTGGCTGTTGCTCTTCTTTAGACAATGGTTCCATACTACATTTCCTTGTCAATGGAGGGTATCACCTGGAAAAAAAATGTAAAAATTATACGTCATTTAAACTGACAGAAACAACAAGTTTCATTCTTCAAGTTACTTAAATATGCTTAACCATTATGAGCACGGTGGATATAGATGGGTAGTCCCTGAGATAGTATTCCCTGAGACACCTTGAACGGTTGCCAGCCCATTACAGGGCCAACACACATACACAAAAATGCACACATCTAGAGGCAATTTGGAACACACAATTAGCCTAATGTGCATGTCTTTGGACTGTGGGAGGGAGAACATGGAAACTCCACACAGAAATGCCCGTGCCGAGTCTGGGACTTGAGTGTTAACCATTACGCCCACATGCCACCACCTGAAACATCCCAGAGCGGATATATTAAGCATACAGTACTACTATACATATTAACTTGAATGACTGAAAAGCTTTCCTGAACTCAAGCAGACCTCTAGGCTGTCTGGATGAATGTTTGATGATCATAGTTATTCATGCATAAAGTGGACCTTATTCCCTAGTTTTTGCACACACACTGTGCCTTTCTTTCTGATGCAACACTTTAGATAGTAGTGAATCACTAACCAGTGTCAAGTATTGTTAGTCAACAGCAAAAATCAACCAATAAATCAAATTATACTACTACTACTACTACTATTCACTTAAACACTATCGCCAAAAGCATCGTTCTGATAAGGCGAGTCTTAATATATAACCGGAAAGTCGTATTGTACATATACAGTACAATATTTTCACACTGTAAGGCATTATACTGTACACATTCTTTTCACACACGAACACTTTATCTTAACCATGTGCAGGTTCTTGTACCTTTCATAAAACCTGAGAATGAAAGAGGTGTTGATGTGAGAAAATGCATTTTCTTATTTTTGGCAGGTATTTACCTTATTCTGACCTTTCTCTTCTTTTTCCTTTGACAAAGTCCAGGCAGTGTAGGAGTGTCACCCAGCAGTTATCTTGCCAACACTGATATACAGCACACTTGGAGTGATCCCAAAGCAAACCTGTTAAATGTGGGACATTCTGACTAAAGACACTGCCAAAAAAACACAATGGCTTATGGACAACTATGCTAAATCCATGACATCTTATTGTAGTGCTCTGAAAATCAAGAGGCTTCCTTAGCTGACTCCGTGCAAAGGTGGGGTACACCCTGAATAACTCGCCAATTCTTTGTAAGGCCAACACACATATGCACCAATTCCTATGGGCAATTTGCGACAGCCAATTAGTCCAATGGGCATATGTTTGTCTGTAGGAGGAAACCGGAGTACAAGTAGGAAACCCATGCAAGCATGGGAAGAACATGCAAACTGCGCGCAGAAACGCCCTTGCCAAGCCCTGGACATTTTATCATTTGATATTTTTGAGGCAGACATGCTAACCACGACGCCACCATGCCGTTCATGATTTTTTCATGACCCACAGATTTCTAGTGACAGAAATTTGAATATGGATGTCAGGAATGCTGAAGAGAACGCATAGTGTGTCAATCAAAGAACAGCGCTGCGGCATCTTGAGCACCCTGTGACACATGCTAACGAAACCTCATCTAGTGCGACATCTATAACGTATTCCTTGATAGCCATGATCGACAGCTTTTTGACCCTCCTCCCTAATGACATGCAAGAACATGAACAGTGATTGGTCAGGGTCAAACTTATAGTGTTGCCCATCTACTGACCAGGACACAGTAAGAAAGAATGAATGAATGGATGGATGGATAAGAGATCTGTAGCACAGGTTCTGTTTCTGTGTGAAGTGTCAAAGTCCTCCCCGTGCTTGTGTGGGTTTCGTCCCGGTACTCAGGTTTCCTTCCACAGTCCAAAGACATGCACAGAAGGCTAAATGGCTGTTCCAAACTGCCCCTGGGTGTGAGTGAGGGTGCGAATGTTTGTGTGTTTGCCCTGCGATAGGCAGGAGAGCTGTTCAGGGTGTAGCCCACCTTCACCAAGTGTCAGCTGAGATAGACTCCAGACACCCCTCAACCCTAAGAGTGAGTTTAAGCGGTTCAGCAGATGAATGAGAGAGAAAGAGAGAGAGAGAGAAAGAGAGAGAGAGAAAGAGTGAGAAAGAGAGAGAGAGAGACAGACATCAAGAGAGAGAGAGACAGAGAGAAAGAGAGAGAAAGAAAGAAAGATAAACAGACAGAGAGAAAGAGATAAAAAGAGAAAGAGAGAAAGAGTAAGATAGAGAGAAAAAGAGAGACAGACAGAAATAGAGAGAAAGAGACAGAGAGAAAGAGATAAAAAGAGAAAGTAAGAGAGAGATAGAGAGAGAAAGAGAGAGAGATAGACACAGAGAGAGAGACAGACAGAAAGAGAGAGCGAGAAAGAGAGAGAGATAAAGAGAGACAGAGAAAGAGATGAAAAGAGAAAGAGAGAAAGAGAGAGAGAGAGAGAGAGAGAGAAAGAAAGAGAGACAGAGAGAAAGAGAGTCAGACACAGAGAGAGAGATAAAGAGAGAGAGACAGAGAGACAGAGAGAGAGAAAGCGAGAGAAAACAAAAACAAAAGTGCTCTCTGATTCCTCATAGCGATCGAAAGCGAGAGCTGCACTTGAATGCGCGCGCGTGTGTGTGTGCGTGTGTGTGTGTGTGTGTGCGTGCGCGCGGCTTCGCCCGGCTCAGTGTAGAGACCTGACCGGCCCTGACTCTCTCTCACGCCGCAGGGTCGCTCCAGGACGCCCCGGTCCTCCGATTCTGGACTCCTCCGAAAGGACACACAAGCAAGGGCATTTTTTTTGGGGGGGGGACCTATTCCATCCCGCATGCTTTTCGAGGTGAGTCATATCCCTAACGTATCAGAGGGTTGTCAAAGCTGACCGGGTTCCGATCCAGGCAGGAAGAAGGAGCCTGGACGCAGGTCGCTCCGCTGGTTCCTGCCCGCGCGTGTTTATCTCTCTGCGCGCGCGCGTGCATGTGTCGCGGCGCAGTCTTTATTCTAGTTGCTAGTTGGACTTGTTTTTGTGTGTTTTTGAGAAAACGGCTTGAACATTTGTGCCAGCCGTGTGAGCGGATGTGGTTGTACGGCGCTCTAGGTGTTAGTTTCGGAGAGAAAAAGCTGTTTAGAAAGCGTTTTTTCTCCCCCCAGCAATGGAGGATGTCAAATATTAGTGTTTTTCATGCGTCCTGCTGGAGCTATAAGTTATTCTGTATGCACGTGACATGTGGACATGTTTTTCACGGTCTTGAACTGTTTATTAAAGCTGTCATTACGTAAAAACACAAGTGAAGTAAGCACAACTTTCTTTACAGTGCACCCATCATGCCAGTTTTACCTTTTTTTTTTCAGGGAACATGTAACCGCGTGAAGAAGTCTCGCGATATTTGGCAAACTCATTATATACCAATACTTATGTGTGTGTGTGTGTGTGTGTGTGTGTGTGTGTGTGTGTGTATATATATATATATATATATATATATATATATATATATATGAATATGTGTGTTTGTGTTGTTTTTAAATGTTGCTTTTAAAAGATGCGTTAACGTAAACCAAAAAAAAAAAAAAAACAACCCGGAAAAATAAACATGAACAATAACAATAATACTGTACTATCAGGGTGCGACAGGAGACTTAAAAGAAACTCGAGAATTAATGACTTCGCGCTTCGCTGTTAGGGAATTAATCCGAAGGCTTGATGTCCCTCGCGTGCCGCCGTAGATAAGGATTACGCAACCAGGCTGTGTGTCAGAGCATTCAGTCAGCGCGAGCGCGTACAAGGCGAGCTCACTCCTAAACGACTGCCGTGTTGGAAAACATAGTACACTAGGACACGCGGTGTGATTTCATAGCCTTAGTAGGGTATCTATCAAGGGGGGTAATGGTGTATTTGGGACGGGGTCGCAAAAATCGGCTTCTCCACCCGAGGTGGGCTTTTGAGGTCAAACGCTGAAGGGAGAGGTTGTACTCTACTGTATTCTGAACGAGTGATGGCAATTCCGGCTCTTTTTACTGAATCATATGTGTCGATTCAGATCAACAATGAGAGTCGGCTCCTAAGTGATTCAATTTCAATAACAGACATATTGTTTTATTATTTAAGTTACACTCCTTCACTGCCTAAGACCTGCTCTACCTTCTAGTTAACATGTAATAACTTTGTACTACATGTTATAAAGTATACTTTAGAATTTCTCTGCTTTGTTAAGGTCCAGTGACATTCAGCGTCTTTCGCTTGGAGCAGCGGCGTCATCATTATCACACTTTAAAATGGAAAAATAAACCACAAAAATCATCATGTTTTTCTTGTGTTTACACGTAGCATATATATTCACTCACTCACTTATTTGCTGAACCGTTTACTCCTTGTTTTTTTTTTCTCCCTAATTTAGTTGTTTCCAATTCCCACCCACCAAGTATTGCCTTGCCTATCACATGACCACCACCCACCAGGGAGGGGCGTAAGCACACACATGCCCCCTCCGTGACATGCAATGCTGCCACCCGCCTTTTTTCGAATGCGTACTTGGAGGCGGCCTAACACACTCGGAGTGAAAGCGCTCTCTGCCCCCTCGTACGAATGAGCTCACAGACACCCATGATTGGCTGGTGATCGCTGTGAGTGACAGGGAAGTGAGCGTATGCTATCCCTCCCTCCCGTGAGAGCTCGGCCAATTAGCTCCCATGGACTCCTGGTCAGTGATAGCTGTGGCATCAATCTGGATTTGATCTCCGGGTTGATAGTCGCGCACCTTGTCGTTGCGCCTCTTGGTCGCCGGAACCGTTTACTCCTATTATGGTCACTGGGAGTCTGGAGCCTATCTCAGCCGACACTGAGCAGAAGGGCTCACCAGACCATCGCAGGGCCAACACAAACATACACAACCACTTACACTCACACCTAGGGGCAACTTGGAACAGGCGATTAGCCTAATGTGCATGTCTTTGGACTGAGGGAGGAAACTGGAATACCTAGAGAAGACCCACCCAAGCATGGGAAGAAAATGCAAACTCCTCACAGAAATGCTCGAGCCAGGGAATCGAACCCGGGACCTCCTCACTGTGAGGTGGACGTGCTAACCACTACGCCACTACGCCGCCCATATTCCAACTTTTAATTAACACCAAGCCGTTACAGATTGCTGTTTATTTACATTTATGTGTAGTACATAGTAAAACTCAGAATTACTTTAAAAAGATGCCTTTAGCTACACAGCTATTAAGTCTAAGCCTGAGCTCACCTAACCCGCCTTTGTCATGGTTAAAATATGTAAAAATCAATGATAAAATTCTTGATTCAGTTTGCATTTTATGATCCTGTGTAGTGTATATGAAAACACTTATTCGCCTCAGGCTTGGTGGATGTTGCTAAATTGAATCGTTCCCTTGATGTTCAATCTTAAAGGGAATTTAAATCCAAACTTAATGGAAGCTTGCGTACATTGTACATGTCTATGCACATCAAACGACATAGTCCTCTTCACAAAGAAAAAAAAGACCATTATTAAATCAGCATCGTGACATTGAAAATGTAAGTAAAAACCACCTGATGATGAAAATTTACATGTTTATGAGTAACAGGAGAGTTTGGAAGGCTTGCCTTTAATCTCACTTTAAGAAATTTCAACAACACCCACCTCACCTCTGGTGCACAACTGTAAGTTAGACTATCATTGTACTATACATTCTTGCGTTGTCTCGATTGGGAGACTAACAACACTACAAGTTTAGCACTGACCAATCATTTCAACAAATAGTCAATCATGGCTGTCAAGGAACACATTGTTGAAGTTGTCAAACCAGATGAGAAAATACAAAACTAAATTAAGTGAAATCTATACAAAACTTCTTAGCCACTCTCGCCAGCTACATTGCTAATCTTTGTTCCGATGACCTGCCTTCAGTTAAATTATTTCCATAAACATGTCCGACTGGTGTCTAGATTCTAGAGAAACTAGAGTTGCCGAACCAAGGCCAGTTTTCTTAGCAGTTTTAAATTTTCATGGAAAACATCAGCTCTGCTCTTACAGTATGTGCAGAGAAGCCCAAGCCTCACTTTCTGCAGCCACCTGCTCCAGCTCTTACAGGGGAATACCAAGGCATTCCCAATTTTTTATGGAAGCAGTGACTAAAAAAAAAAAGTTTTTTCAGGTTCATCTCTTATAAAGGGACAATTTCTAGGTGTACAGTAATTGGCTAAACCTCATCTGTTCTCATGCACACTTTGTCAGCCAGCAGCTCTCACTACAAGGCCACTGACCGGATATTATTCGGATAATGCGCCTACACGGCACAGTAGTGACACTGACATGGTAATTTGATACACTGTGGTACTGGAACATGTGTATCCTGCATAGCAGGTCACTCTCTGACCACAGGGCTGTGGTTGTCTGCATACTTTTGCTTGAGAAGCCTATGTAAAACAAAAGCAGTGACATGAAGGAGTTTATACCACAGCGCTGGTGAATTACTGCATCTGATTGGTCAGAATATGTGTTTGTATAACAGCACACCTCTGAGAGAAATGAACGCTCCATTTATTCTAAACACTAATCCATCCATCCATCCATCCATCCATCTATAAATATTTTCTATATTTTCAAACTTACATTGAAAAAATACATATTTGAAAAACCTTTAAAAATCTGGACATCCCATAATTATTGGCAAAGATGTTACAAACTGTAACCTTACAAAGTACATTTACGTACTATGACTTATTGTTCATAAAGTCTTATATTTGGGATATAAACTCAGATCTGTACAAGCAATGAAACACCAGGACTCTCTTTATTTTTTACTTTAATCTCGGCAGTAATGATATAACAACGTGAGGCGAGTATATGTATTAGTATTTGTATTAGTACTAGTACTACTATTAGTATTAGTATTAGTATTAGTATAAGTATAAGTATTAATATAAGTATCAGTTTCAGTATAAGTATTTGTATTAGTATTTGTAGTAGTATTAGTATAAGTATTAGTATTACTATTAGTGTAAGTATTAGTATTAGTATAAGTGTTAGTATAAGTATCAGTTTCAGTATTAGTATTAGTATCTGTATTAGTATTAGTATGAGTACTAGTATTAGTATTAGTTTAAGTATTTGTATTAGTATTTGTATTAGTATTAGTATAAGTATTTGTATTAGTATAAATATTAGTATTAGTATAAATATTAATATTAGTGTAAGTATTAGTATTAGTATCTGTATCAGTATTATAATAAGTACTAGTATTAGTATTTGTATTTGTATTAGTATTAGTATAAGTATTAGTATAAGTATTTGTATTAGTATAAATATTAGTATTAGTATAAGTATTAATATTAGTGTAAGTATTAGTATTAGTATCTGTATCAGTATTAATATAAGTACTAGTATTAGTATTTGTATTAGTATAAGTATCAATATTAGTGTAAGTATTAGTATCTGTATCAGTATTAGTATAAGTACTAGTATTAGTATTTGTATTAGTATTTGTATTAGTATTAGTATAAGTATTAGTATTTGTATTTGTATTAGTATAAGTATAAGTATTAGTATAAGTATAAGTATTAGTATTTGTATTAGTATTAGTTTTTGTATTAGTTTTTGTATTAGTATAAGTATTACTATAAGTATTAGTATAAGTATTTGTATTAGTATTTGTATAAGTATTAGTATTAGTATTTGTATTAGTATAAGTACTTGTAGTAGTTTTTGTATTAGTTTT
>JAQMYF010000022.1:35360029-35392724 GCA_030014195.1 Neosilurus mollespiculum | reverse complement strand
GTATTAGTATTAGTATTTGTATTAGTATAAGTACTTGTAGTAGTTTTTGTATTAGTTTTTGTATTAGTATTAGTATTTGTATTAGTATAAGTATTAGTATAAGTATTTGTATTAGTATTTGTATTAGTATAAGTATAAGTATAAGTATTAGTATTAGTGTAAGTATTAGTATTTGTATAAGTACTTGTATTAGTTTTTGTATTAGTTTTTGTATTAGTTTTTGTATTTGTATAAGTATTAGTATAAGTATTAGTAGTAGTATTAGTATAAGTATTAGTATTAGTATTTGTATTAGTATTAGTATTAGTATTAGTATTAGTATTAGTATTAGTATAATATTAGTATAAGTATTAGTATTTGTATTAGTATAAGTACTTGTATTAGTTTTTGTATTAGTTTTTGTATTAGTATTTGTATTTGTATAAGTATAAGTATAAGTATAAGTATAAGTATAAGTATAAGTATTTGTATAAGTATAAGTATTAGTATTAGTATAAGTATTAGCACCAGAAGTTTGAGGCTTTTAAAAAATGAATTTGAAAACGGTTTATTGACTCATCAACCATGTCTGGAAATGTTGTGTATGACACATAATCTCTCTCTCTCTCTCTCTCTCTCTCTCTCTCTCTCTCTCTCTCTCGCTCGCTCTCTCTCTCTCTCTCTCTCTCTCTCTCTGTGTGTGTGTGCGTTTATAGAGATACTCTACAGATATCTGAAATAGCTTATTCTTTACCTTTACCACACTTTTTTATTATATTGAAATGAGATAAGATTATGTTTACCTGAAGGTGAAGAAAAGGTGATGGTGTAACAGTACTTTCATTAAGATCATTAAAATTTTCCCTTTTTTTCTGACATCATATAAGCAGAAAGTGACTGGATTTGGTTTCTGTGCATATTCGAAGGACCTCTGGCACACTGCCAGAACCACAGAGGCCTTTTTATTTTTTAATGGAGCCAAAACTTACTTTATTAAAAAAAATAAAGCAAGCACAGGGACAGATGGCCAGACTCGATGGCAGAATCAATTAAAAGCTGAGGTTTAGCAGAGGGTACAGGATGGCATTCAGGGAATGGTGTTGCTCACTTGAATTTACTTAATGAGAAGAGAAAGTGTGTGCTCTGAGTTTATTTTATTAAAATCATCTTGATAAATGAGAGCTCTGTTTAATGGACGTCAAAAGGCCATGTGAAAAGAGAGGGGAAAAAACACTAATATCCATCCTACTTATCTGTTAGGGTCATGGGGGAAGCTGGGGCCAATCCCAGCTGACTTTGGGTGAGAGGTGGGGTACACCCTGTACAGGTAACGTCCCATCGCCGTCCTAACTCAGACACAAGACTAGCTACTTGACTGACTCCTCACATGCTTGGACTGTTGGAGGAAACCCAATAAACTATTGGGAGGAGAACATGCAAATTCTTCACGGGAAGGCTCCAGTCGGTCGTGAGGTTTGAACCCAGAACATTCTCACTGTGAGCTGACAGTGCTAACCCTTGAGCTACTGTGCCACAGACTATAACATTCACAGAGTCAAAATAACAGTAGATGAATCAAATAGAGTTAAAATAAAAATACCATTAGAATCACTCTCACCCATTCATTCTCTGAACTGCTTAATCTCACTATTAGGAGTGCGTTGAGGCTGGAGCCTATCTCAGCCGACACTGAGCGAAGGTGGGGCACACCCTGAACAACTAAAACCAGACCATCACAGGGCATCACACACACACACACACACACACACACACACACACACACACACACACAAGCATTCACACTCACACTTACAACTAGGGGCAGTTTAGAACCACCAGTTGGCCTAATGTGCATGCCTTCAGACTGTGGGAGGAAACCGGAATACTCTGAGGAAACCCACACAAGCACAGGGAGAACAGGCAACCTTCACACTGGAAATGTCCAGGACTTGAACCCAAGACCTTCTTGCTATGAGTCGGATGTGCTAACCACTATGGCATCGTGCCACCCAAATCCAGATGTTAAGAGAAATGGCAGATGAGATAATTGACACCAGAATGTATAATGACTGACACTTCAGTTTGTATTTTTTGAACTCTTAGATTTTAACTGGCGTCATTTGAAACCCCCCTCTCTCAGTCATCTCACATTAGTAAACTCATGTCTCGTCTTCTCATTTGAAAGATGCAACAGAACCTCTTGTGTCCTGTCAAGTGTAATAGAGAAGGTTTTCAGTTCATCAGCGTAACGTAAATAAAATCTGTTGTATGTTTGACTTGTCGGAGGAAACCTGCAGGCTGAAAATAATCTGAAATGCAAAGGTTTTTAGTGATAATGATAAATAATTTGAAAAAGATTAAAAACGTTGTATGCGGTTGAAGAGCAGTCTGCACAGATGGATTTGAACAGTGCAGTTAAGTCTGATAGAAACTGGAATGTGTGTATACAGAGGATGTGTGATAATAACGCCAGCTGTGTTTGAGGGGAAAACTGCCATGAGACTTTGTATTGTTTCTCTTCAGATTGGCAGTTGTGATATTAAACCCAGACAGACTCACAGTGACACTTTACTATATTGCAAAGAGAAAAAAATTAACAGAAATGTGCGAAAGTTGTCATTTGGTGTCAATTTGTATTTGCCATTTAGGTTGTATACTAGGTACGCAAGCTGGAGCCAATTAGAAACCAAAGTAAACCCTTGCAAGCATTTGGAAAACATGCAAACATCACACAGAGAGGACATTTTTACATTACACTTACATTTATGCCATTTGGCAGACTCCCTCATTCAGAGCGACATACATTTTTATCTCATTTAAACAACTGAGCAATTGAGGGTTAAGGGCCTTGCTCAAGGGTCCAGGAGTGGCACCTTGGTGGTACTGGGGTTTGAACCGCCAATCTTCAGATCATTAACCCAGAGCCTTAACCAGTGAGTCCCAATACCCCCATGGACATGATTCAGCCGAGATTTCAACCCTAAACCCTCTCGCTTTGAGGTGCTAATCACAAAGCCGCCAAAAGTGCTTCCCTCTTATCCAAATTATAGTCTGAGTAATAGGTTTAGGTGGTATGGTAACGAAGTGGTCAGCAAGAAGGTTCTGGGTTCAATTCCTAAACTCGGGTGTTTGTTCCCGTGATTGTGTGGTGTTTTCATCGGGGTAATCCGGTTTCCTCCCACAGTCCAAAGACGGGCACATTAGGCTAACTGGCTGTATCAAATTGCCCCTAGCCGTGAGTGTGGGTGTGAATGGTTGTGTGTGTGTTGCCCTTCAATGGTCTGGTGAGCTGTTGCGGGGGTTTTCACCCAGTGTTGGCTGAGATAGGCACCAGCTTTCCTGCAATCCTAGTAGGGTTAAGTGGTTCGGCGAATGAGTGAGCGATGAGTAATGGGTGTAGGGCAGTAGCACGGATGCCCTGAGGCTCCATAAGAAGGTTGGTACTTCAAGCCTTAGAAACCCCAAGCTGCCACTGTTGGGCCCATAAACCTGTCTGTTCCAGGGGCATTAAAATGACTCTGACCTCAAGTTGGGATATGCTAAGAAAAGATAAAAGGTATCCCCAGCATTCCATTACTAAATCACACATAACACTAAGCGTTTTTATGTTAAATCAAACCCCCTCCAAAAAAATAAAAATGTTAGTAAGTAACAGCACATTTAAGTTCATGTGTAATGACTACATGCTTTAAAAGGTTATGGAGGATTTCAGAGAGTGTGGACTTGTATTTACCTATTAAGTAATTCAGTAAGGAGAGGAAGATCAAAGTTTACATGACTTTCCGCTACTTGGCTGCATACAAGAACCAGATATACAGCAAAGGTGATTTGCAAATAATATCCGTTATGCTGTTAACGTGAAGAAATAGAACCTTCTCCACTGCTGTTAATAATTAAATCTCATTAAAACTAACAAAAGACAAACACATCAGTGTTGCATGATGCCGTTTTACACTACAAATTATAAATGTTGCTGATTTTATTCTACAAACTACCCAAAGTTTAAATTTATTTTTTAAACACTTTTTTTGTTTTTTTTTTATATACTTGATAGCCTCTGCATTTAAACCATCCAAAGTGAGCATACACACACAAGCAATGAGCACAAACGTAGTCGGAGCAGTGGGAAGCCACAATGCAGTGCCTGGGGCAGTTGGGGGTTAGGTACCTTGCTCAAAGGCACTTTAGCCGTGAAGGTGGAGGAAGGGGAAGGTTATGCTCACTTCCCCCACTGCCACACATTTTTTCCTGCTGCTTCAGGAATGAAACCTTCAACCTTTTGGTCCTGCTTCTCTAACCTTTAGGCTATGGCTTCTGCCGTGTCTAGCACAAATACGTTTTTTAGTTGATGTACATAGCAGGTTTTTAGTGGACTTCACAGCCCATGCAGACGTACACACGTCACAGTAAACACAGTGTGGTTTTTTGTTTAAAAAACAAAAGATAATCTGAAGTGGCAAAGAAAAACAACCACCAAAGGCAAGGAAAAAAAATTACAATAAGCAACAGGGTGAAAGACCACAGACTACAAACCAGACAAAGCAAAATAAGAACAGGTGAACCTGATTAGAACTCTGAGTTGGAGCAGTTGTACTTGGCAGAGACGGGAGAAGTCAGGGTTCTGGGAATCGGATTTTCCAGAAAGTGTGACAAAGCTGGATATACTACAGTGGGATCAGCCCCATGTTCCCCAGTCCCGAAGTTCCCCAGACCCGACGTTCCCCAGTCCCAATGTTCCCCAGACCCGACGTTCCCCAGTCCCTATTCTCCCCAGACCTGATGTTCCCCAGTCCATATGTTCCCCAGTCCCTATGTTCCCCTGGACCCGATGTTCCCCAGTCCCTATATTTCCTAGTCCCTATGTTCCCCAGACCTGATGTTGCCCAGTCCCGATGTTCCCCAGTCCTTATTAAATTATGGATCTTCAAGGTAACAATGTATGGAATATTCATGATTTTATATTTGAAATGTTAATAGGGTTAGGGAACATAGGTACTGGGAAGCACAGGTACTGGGGAACACAGACACGGACCCCACTACAGTGTAGAGTATATGCATGACCCAGATCCTTTGATCTTGAGCTCAGGTCTGTGACTTTTTGTGAATGCTCCTCTTGTATTAGCTTGGTTATTCTCTGGTTTCTCAAGTTTGCTTCCCCCAAAATTCTTCAGGCTCCCTTTAAATGTCACTTTGGCATCTTTTTTTCTGAGTGCAGCCATTTTTTTCTGAGTGTTCAGATTCACTAAGATGTTAAAGAAATGCTACGTTTGGTACTCTTCATTTAAATAAATCTTTTCAGACTTAAGAGCTTCTTTTCCAAACAGTATGGTTGTGTGACTGGATCTTGCAGGCTTGCGATGTAATTCTTTCATTCATTCATTTTCTAAGCCGCCTAATCCTAATTAGGGTCGCAGGGAGGCTGGTGCCCATCTCAGCCGACACTGGGCGAGGGCGGGGTACACCCTGGACAGCTGGCCAGGCCATCACAGGGCCAACACTCACACAACCATTCTCAGTTACACTCACACCTAGGGGTGATTTGGAACAGCCAAGTAGCCTACTGTGCATGTTTTTGGACTGTGGGAGGAAACCGGAGTACCCGGAGGAGCGATGTAATTTATATATATGGAGAGAAAGAATCAGAAATAAACTTATTTGATGTCCAAAAAAATCCAGTGGCTAAAGTTAACTGAGCCCCTTACTTCCGCCATGGGGGCTACACATTCGGAACGCTCAATTACAGACCATTTAGCAGCTTTCATGGCATTGCATAGCGAATATAGTAACACTGTGAAACAAACACATTGCCTTGTAATTAAGAATAAAGTATCCAAAATCTATTTATATCCCTTTTAAAGTATGTTAACAGCCCGAAACATGTTCTGTCTACAGTTTGATGTTTAGCTAAAGAAGGAACCGGAGCTACCAGAGTTAACAGCAGACGTGCTCTGTGGTACTCATCACCACACCCAGACATTTACCTCTGCTTGACATCGCTGCTGTTATGTGATATTAAACCTTTCTATTGTTTGTATGAGCTATTTGTTTACACACAGTCTAAATAGTATCTTTGAGTTATGGTTGTGAGTGATAATTCCACACAGCATGCCTAAGGAGAATCAAAGCACATCACTGTACGTTGCCTCTAGATAACCATCTGAGACTGTACAAAATACCAAATAGTACGAGGATTAAAAATCCAGAACTGCTCACTTCCTTTCATCGTTTTCTTTAGATATGCAAATTCTGCCAACGGTGAGAACGAGGCAAAGAGGATGTAAAAAGTTTGCGATGATAAATTGCTCATTCAAAGTAGTGTTGTAAGCATTTTTTAATCAAGTTTGAGATATTGTAGTCATAGTTTTGTTTTTTTTATCATCTTTCTCACCTTTTTGATAAAAAAAAAAACAACAACAACATTATACTCTAAAACAGATTATTTTATTCCATCTATCCGTTTATCCATCTTGGTCACAGAAGGAGCTGGAGCCAGTCCCAACTGATTGGGCGAAAGGCAGGGTACAATCCGTCAATCATGGGACTTAGGTGGACACAGTCAGCCTTTCACATAGGCATTCACACTTACAGGCAATTTAGACGAGTTGATCTAACTTTGGCAGGAAAACAAAGTACACAGAGGGAACCGATATGACCACAGAACCATCACGTTGCGAGGCGACAGTGCTAACCACTGAGCCACGATGGCTCAACTTTCATCAGATTACTCGGAATTTGAAAGGAAAAATAATCTGAGTCTTAATAACCAGAAAATCACAGCTACCATTAGCTAACTATCTTGCTTTGATGAAGAATTACAACAGCTCGGCTCTGACAGTAGTACGGATGCAATTCACATCATATATTTACAGTGTATTATACTCTCCTTTGAATACATTATTGGTGCTATAGTAACAACTCGTACAAAAAGACTTGTATGGCCTTCACGCTGAATAATCAGAACATTTTGTTAAGAAAAATGTTTCATGGATTGTTTAAACGATTCATTAATTCATTTATTTGCCAAATCACTTAATCCTATTAATCAGGCGACTTAATCAGGCGACTCAGGGCGAAATCCGGGTGTACCCTAAACAGCTCTCCATACCATCACAGCGCCAACACACAAAACCATTCGCACTCACACTAACACCTAGGGGAAATTTAAAACAGCCAATTAGCCTAATGTGCATGTGTTTGGTTTGTGGGAGGAAACCGGAGCACCCGGAGGAAACTCTTGCAAGTACGGGGAGAAAACTCTTGCACACCGGACTCGAACCCAGGACCTGAACCCAGGCACAGGTCCCGTGCTGACAAGTATGCCACTGTGCCACCCCTGTTTAAACAATGCTTAATGGAAAGCTTTTGAATGTCTGTGCTTTGTAAACTGCAGACCAGAAAGATTTCTGGATAGAAAGGAGTTTTGTGTCTTATTGACTTTAAGAGGGAGAAAAAAAGACAAGCCGACAAATGATTACAAGAATTAACTTTTTAAATGGTCGTTTCACAACATTGAACTTTATTTATTTTGTTGTTTATTGGTGTGTTTCATGTATTTTTTTATTCTCACATTGCTGAGTGTTGGTAATGAGTATGACAATGACTCTTATACTTTTTAGGAATGTTTAATTGCAGCAGTTCAGTTGGTTCAGTTTGTTTTGGCATCGTTTTAGTCTAAAAAGAAAAAAAAAATACGTACTTTGAACAACAGCCACATTTTGCTTAAAAAAATATTGGCTGAGCAATAAGCACAACACAAAAACCTAATAGCATTATTTGGCCAGTCACGATCTGTGAAAAATTCATATAAACTAAGTTCCCTCGTTTTTTATGGTGGTTGGTTTGGTGATGGTCAAGTATTTTTATGTTCATGCTCCTGCATAAACCTTGGTCATTTTTCTGCTCGGTTTTTCTGGTGTTAGCTCAGGCTATGGTTGCAGCTTCAGTTCCTGTGCTTTACTTTCGATTTCTTGTAAGTCAAAATCAACCAATGAATGTTTGTCATTTTAAAAAATTATTATCGTTGAACATCTTATGCACCTTATTACATGTTATCACTGGTCAGTTTGTTTGAAAACATTTTAGTTTTGAGATATGCTTGAAATCTTATTTTAGTGTGCTTTTGTGCTTATGTTCCCATGTAGAACTAAAACACTGAGGCTCGGTGGATACTGATGTTCCGTCTCTGGGAGCATTCAGTGATATCCACATTGCTTTTAGGCACATTGCTTTTGCTGTTCTATCTCCTTATTTTTCCATGACAGCAGCTTTAACTTTTTTTTCTTCCAACATGCATTATGAATTTTTATTGTCACTAATTAAGATCTCGTTACCATTTTCATTTTAATTTCTTAAGGATCGGAAAAACCTTTAGCATTTGTCGAGATAAGCTGCTTGAACGATGTAAAACTATGTAAAATCGTTCAACTTATGCTGATTTGAATGACTGTAACAGTTAAATAAAGCCATTAAGTTCAAGCCGTGATTCGAAGCCATGGGTTTATGAGCAGCTCTTTTACGTGCAAAACTGTGTTCCATTAAACAGGGTTTTAAGTTTTATTTATTTCTGGCAGGTTTTGTTCTTTATAAGGATTGCACAAAGAAATCCTGCTCAGTTTTTCAACTAAGAGACCGTTTCGAACAATTATTGTATTTTAGCACAACTAAAAAGCTTTTAAAACCATCTGTTTTATTGCCGAAGTAACACCACACTGATTCCAAAGCTTTTACAGAAAGCCCAACCCAAATACAGCGCATTCTGTGCAGTGTGCTTTAATTGGGCCGGAACCGCAAATACAAGTGCGTCAGAAATGTTCCTATCATTTGTGGACATTGTTTTGTATTGTGGTAATTATTTTGTCAATCCACCTAGTTGCATTTTTGATTTAAAGATTTGCTAAAAAGTTCAGCCAATCTTTTTACAAGCTTTCAGTTAACCACGAATCTCAGGAGATCGGATTTTCCTCCTGCTTCCAAACCTCATTCTGTGGTACACTGAGCCAGTAATGTCCTCAAAATTCTAGCACATTTCTATATTCCTGTAAAAACAGCAGGCTCTTTTACAGGTCTTAGAGTCCAGACTTTTTTTTCTTTTCTTTTTTTGTTTTTTTAAGTATCCTTAATTTTAATGTAGCTTTCTCAATTGGGTTCAGTGCTGATTTATAATAGTGGAGCCATGAGCTGGATTTTGTTGCTGCGTCCGTGCTCACGTGTCCAGACAGGCAACTTAATAAATGGTGGGGAAAATATACAGCATGTGTGTTCTACCGCCGTTGGTGCTGAGTGCACTTGCACTTCACAGCTTATTCTCTTGCTTTATGTATGCAAGTTTCTTACACATGCAAACATTTTTGGAGCTCCACTTTTAGGCAGTGCATTAGGCATCACTGATGGGACAACGTTTTGACGTAAACGGTTTATAGGTGAACATTTATTAAAATCACTCCTCAATTTAAACAACTTGGAAAAATTTTAAGGTAGTTTTATTGGCAAATAGTGTTCCATCACGGACGGACTGTTGCATCACGGACGGGAGATGGTCATTTATCTTCTAGCAGGAAAATTTACAAATGTAAGAGCTTCTTTCTTAAAATTAAAAAAAAAACAACAACAAAGAATTTACTAAATTGGCACAATTTGACACCTTTAGAAATTATTTCATATAAATAATTAGTTATTAAGTACTACTGGTGCACCTTTAAGGATTTGTAATAAATAACAGGTACATCAAGTACACCTTCCCAGGTACAAAATGCATGCTGAAGCTAAAAGATTATCTGTGGTAATACCGTCACAGAAACAAGGAAAATACCTTTATTCATGTGAATGTGATGGGATTGCGCAATACAGATTCCTGTTTTGATACCAGTTCATGCAGATTGCTTTAAATAATTAGGTAAGAAATAAGTAAGTAACAAATATGAAAATGTAACAGTGTAACAGACCCTTCGTCCACTTATAGAGGGATAAGATTAAATGAAAAAGCAGAATAATGTGTTAGTAAGGTGTTGGGCCATAACAAGTTGCCAGAACACCTCCAGTGCCACTTGGCTTAGATTTTATAAGTATCTGGATCTGTGCTGAGAAGTGAACACCGACCTTCCACAGGTTTATTTTCCTCACTTTGTGTGTTGGTGACGGTGGTTTAATATGATGCTCCAATATGAATGACATCGTTTTTATACTCACAAGTCAACAGCCGCTTTCTCACCATCAAACCATAGCTGAGCAGTCCAGGGCAAACCAAGAACATTACTGTTTTTGTTGGCACTTTCAGGGCTTAACTGCACCTCATCAGGGCCACCTCAAGGGCAGAAGCCAGAGGATTGTTGCCTGACGATAACCCTTGGGGCAGACGAGGCCAACCGGAGAATAAGGTGGTGTCAAAGTGGAAGATGGGGTTTATCTCTTTAATCCATTAGACAATTTGGTGTAAACATTTATCTCCATGGTATCTTTATAATTTGTGTACAAATATGTGTCTATGAGAAAACTAGTACAAAAACTATGCTAAGCACTAGCCAGTTACCCCCGCTGAGCGATCTGATCTGATTTAGCCATTTAGCAAATTCTGAAGCATTAAAAGTGTAAATAAAAACTAATGCCACAGGTAATATAAAATGTATTTGAGTTATCTGCTAGCTCAGCAAAAATACAAATAAATAAAGTAAAAAAAAAATTTTTTATTCCATTTGCCTGCACTCACATCATCATTGCTCTCGCTGCAACTGTGTTGTGCAGTCTTAAGCAAAGTGGGTGGAGTTTATAGAAGACAGCGTGTTATGGACATGGAAACTCCTGGGCTATAAGCGCGATAATAAAAACGCGAACGGGTTTTCGGCTTTCGGCTTTAAGCGCCAGGCTCTGAGCCTTTGGGAGCCTTGAGATAGCCCTGGCTCACCCTACACAATAGTGGGATAAAACAGCCTGTTCCTTTCAGTGTGTACAAGACCATGGTTCATTTCGGAAAAATAAATTGATTTTGATCTGTCCGAGTGAAATGTCCAGCCTTATTCAGGTATTTGTCTTAAATTCCTCTCGTGCTCTCGGAGTAATGCTGAAATGATGCTTAAGTCGGTACACTGTTGGTACACGGTGTAAGTCCTATTATGTATACTATTGATTGTGCTGCAGGTGTGGCCAGGTAGACATGACCCTAAAGACACATACTGTATGCCTTCCCATGTTTTGATTCTAATGAAACCATTCATTTTTTTTCGTACTTGATTGAAATCATAAAAACAACTCAATGTTCCAGTACTTTCCAGTAGGGCATGTACAGTGTTGAACAAAGTGTTTCTGTCCATGAAGCATGCTGCTGAAATAAGCAATAACAGATACTGTTGGTGAATAGTTGTTGTGTATTTGCTCAACCGCTTAATCCTAGTATTAGGAGTCTATCTCAGTCGACATGGGGTGCACCCCTAACAGCTCGCCAGACTATCACAAGGCAACCCCCCACACACAAAACCACTTTCTCTTATCCATACACTAGGGGCAATTTGGAACAGCCTATTAGCCTAATGTCTTTGGACAGTGCCTGGAGGAAACCCACACAAGCAAGTAAACTCCACACAAAAACGCCCAAGCCCAGGACTCAAACCCAGGACCTTCTTGTTGTGAGGCAGATGTGCTAACCACTACACCACTGTACCGCCTTCCTTAATAATTAAACAAATACAAATATTCGTTAAATGATGTGTCGGGAAGTAATATCAGGAATCTGACTCTACAGTTGACTCGACAGGTTCACTGTGTCCGAAAAGGATGTTTTCTGGTCATTTTCCATTCTCCACCCGTCCAGCTTCAGTAAAGTCCAGTTCATCTGGCACCAGCAACCATGCTGTGGTCAAAGTTCACTGTGATCATTCTGATGTTTGGTGTGAAGATTAACTAAAGCCCTTGACATGTATTTGTATGATTTTATGCATTGTGCTGCTGCTACATGATTGGCTGGATAAAAAATTCCATGAACACCCATGCGTTGTCTTGGAATCAGCTGTTATAGTGAAATGTTAAGCAGACACTGAGATATGAAATTCATCTTCCTTTAACCATCGCTGAAGGAAGGACGAGTGTTCTTTTGGTTAAACCTAAGGGATCTAACTGACATTTTCAAGATCTTCCATTTCGTAGCGTAGTCAGAACTTCTCATGTATCCTCTGAAACAATTGAAATGTCTCTTACCGACCACAGACACTTTAAAGCCATAAGTGCTGTAGTTATTTTCAGTGAACTCACTGACTTTCTGATGGACACATTGCTCTGGGTTTGAGAAACTAATACTATGTCATTTTTTTTTAACCTTCCTATACACACAACATATCCATCCATCACCAGGACACCAGTCTATTGCAGGGCTAACACAGACACAAACAGTATTCACACACATTCACACCTATGTTCAATTTAGAGTAGCTAGTTGGCCTCATGTGGGTGGCACAGTGGTGTAGAGGTTAGCATGTCAACCCCACAGCAAGATTTGAGTTCTGGGCTTGGGAGCTTCTGTGTGGAGTTTGCATGTTTTGGCAAATGAGTGAGTGAGATGAGTGAGTTGACCTAAAGTGCATGTCTTTGGACCGTGGGAGGAAGCCTGATTACCCCGAGTAAACTCATTCAAGTATGGGGAGAACATGAAGATTCCACACAGAAGGGCCCTTGTCAGGATTTGAAGCCAAAATCTTCTTGCTGTGAGGCAACAATAGTGGAGCATATCCTGGGAACATGCTGCAAAGGCAGGCAATTCACCCCTGATGGTACGCCAGTCCGTTGCATAGCACTCTGCATTTACTCATTCACACCTATGGGTAGTTTAATGGAGGAATGAAACTCAACAGGGAATAAGCTGAACTCGAATGAAACAAGAGCACTCCAAGGCGATACTCTAAAAAAGAGAGAGAGAGAGAGAGAGAGAAAGAAAAATACATTGCACTCCTGCTGAGCCTGTTGTAACAAGGCATTTCTAAAAATCATCCATCCAACATAAATGTTAAGGAATCCTTTAAAAAATTCCTGGAGGCAGAATTTGACCCGGATCATCTCCAAAATCCAAGGGAGTCGTATTTGTCCAAAGCCCGGCCTCTGTTAGAAATTTCATAAAAATTCTGCTAACACACACACACACACACACACACACACACACACACAGAGAGACAAATTCTGCTGCAAAATACACATACCTAACCAAAAACTTAAAAAAAAAAAAAAACTTGGTGGAGGTTATAAACAAAAACAACCACACAACAGGTTTCATTGTCATGATTAAGTAAAGCGTAAGTAAAGCGTCAATACAAACCAGATTGAAAAACAGTTCGATCCAAGACCCATAAGTCCTGGCACTATTATAGCTTACCCAAATTTGTATTAAGATTACATCACCCCATAAGGCTATTAAAGCAATATTAGGCCATCATATAACCTTTAGCTCTTTCAGTGTTATTATAAGGCTAATCTTGATTTAGTGACCTTTCCCATTCTTTATCACATATTGATATACAACGAAACACTCCAGTAGTGCTGTCAGTAGCCTGGAGGGATGTTCTGTTTCACACACACACACACACATACGCACACACACATTGTCTCATCACACGGATCTCCTCTGAAGGGTTGAATTCACAATTTTCACACTACAATCAGCTACACACACTGATTTTAGGGTCTTAAGTGCCCATAATTCTGCCATAAGGCTTCCGGGGTCTTTAAATCCTTCCTTGTCCGATAGGACAGATACATCACATGGTGTGTGTGTGTGTGTGTGTGTGTGTGTGTGTGTGTGTGTGCGTGCATGCCTCTATCTTTTTTCCTCTCTCTCTCTCTCTCTCTCTCTCTCTCTCTCTCTCTCCGTCTCTCTCTCTATCTGCCTATCTATGTAACATCTGTTCTCATTTTTTTTTCTACATTAAATGAGGTCATGTTGGTGCCTTATGCTCTCTACATGAGTTAAATGTGCTCTAGTGTTAAACGAGCAATAGTGTGGACTTTTGGATTTATAAGTATGTTTTCATTCGTGTATAATTGGCTGCAACTGCACATCATTGTGTTTTCATTCATTCAGAATGAGCCCTTTATACTTACAGTACAGAGGTAGCGGATTGTCTTTTCTGGAGCCGCCATGTTGCGCCACTACTACATGTAGCCCAGAATGGACAAACCTTTAGAGAGCAAACCTTCCGTGGTTTTTGCATTTTTACAAGTGGCAGCATGAATCTGGAAGAAAACACAGGAAGAAAGATGAAGAGAAAGAAAGAAAAACGAAGAAGAAAAAAAAAAGAGGAATCTGTGTTTGCCAGTGTTGGCTAACAAGCCTGAGATAACAAATTTTGGAAAGTGGAGGATCGTATTTATAATTTAGCATGAGAAAAAACAAGGCAGCACGAATCGAAGTAGATGAAAGTATGCTACAGGCACCTGATGGCTGCTGTACCTTTTAATACATGCTTGGAAAGTGAGGGAAAAAAGCAGGGGATTCAGTTTGTAGCCCTTTGAAGACCTTTGCGTTATGCAACCCAAAAAATGGTCTGCGTCATATTGCCTTGAGAGTGCGGCTTTGTCAAGACCTTTTTGCATAATGTTTAACCCAGACAATGTTCTCCCAAGTCCTCCTTGGTTTCTTCGGGGTTCTCTGGTTTCCTTCCACCATGCAAGTACTGTAGGTGTATTGGCTATATTGAATTTCCTCTAACTGTGAAAGAATATGTGTGTGTGATGGACTGGCATCCCATCAGTGTCGTATGCTCACCTTGCGCCCAATGTTTCCACTCTTCATCGACTTTGACCCTGACTAGGATGAAGCAGTTAGTGGAGCCCTGCAATGGATTGGCGACCTGCCCAGAGTGTGTGCCTTTTCTCGCCTGAAATCAGCTAGGATTGGCTCCAGCTCACCCCATTACCCTTATGGATAAACACTATAGATGACGGATGGTAGAATGGATGGAGATGGAATGGATGATATTTTAATACTTGCTGCGTCTAGTTTTCATTGGCAACCAAAGCCTTCATTGTAAAGCCATCACCTCTTGTTCTGACCTCCCAACAGTTTTTGCGTCCGTGTAAAATTACCTACCTATGCTTTGCATAAGTTAATTCCCTATTGGCCGATTGTAGGATAATACGAGGACCACATGTATGCAAAGGACATGCAAATCCATGTGGAAAGTTTTTCTTTACAAAATGTTTAAGAAAGCTCACATTGAAATCAGGCATGTTTATACTTGTGATGGGTTTTAATGATTAAGCAGTTGTTGTTTTTGTGCAGATGTGATTTGGATAGTACTCCATAAGGAACCTGAGGATCTGTGTACATAGTCTTTAATTACCGCAGTGTCTCCTACATCTGACAACAACAATGGTTTTGGCTTTCTTTAGTGTGCCCATGTAGGTGTACTTCTGAATCTTAGGCAACACATACAAGTTGGAAGGACGTGTTGTAGCAAGAAACAGGCGTTGGTATGTATGTGAATGGACCTCCATATCAAAAGATAAAAGAACCCTGAATGCAGCCCTTGGCTAGAGGTTTTGGATGCTGTACAGCTCTTTGAGGTTAAACTAAATATAAGATGTAACTAAATCCAAGAACATTGCCAAGGGCTTTCGAAATCCCAGAAGCACAGAGCATCACACATTCAGCTACGTTTCTTTTTAATAATATTAGTGCACAAAATGTAAGGTTTACAGATAATCACAGGAAATTACCCAAGGTGTCACCAATACAGAAGCCAGTAGTAAAGATTGCAAGCCAGACTGGTTTTCCAGACTACAACTTATCTTTACATGTACACCATTTGGCAAATGCTTTGGCAAATCCATCAAAAATATCCTCATGCTTTTACAAATAGGTCATGGTCTAGGAAAGCTAAAACTGTAGAGAGGTTAGAAAAGAGTTAGGACAAGTTGGCACAGTAAGAAAAACACTCTTTTCATTCTCACTCGTGCTGAACGGCTTTATCTTTTATTTGGGTCACGGGAAAGATGGAGCCTATCTCAGCTGACACTAAACAAAGGCAGGGTACACCCTGAACAGCTTGCCAGACCACGGCAGGGCAACACACACACACACATACACACACAAAACCATTCACATTCACACTCACACTCAGACAACTTGGGGCAATTTGAAACAGCAAATTGGCCTAATGTGCATGTCTCTGGACTGTGGGAGGAAACTGGAGTATCCAGAGGAATCCCACATAAGCATGAAGAGAACATGCAAACTGTACACAGAAATGCCCTTGCCAAGCCCGAGACCTTCTTGCTGTGAGGTGGACATGCAAACCACCATGCCACTGTGCCACCCTGTAAGAAAAACAGCACCAAAAATGCTAATTAAAAGGTAATCATTTGCAAAATTAATACAATTCTGTCCTCCGGGTGTTTTCTAAGACTTGAATGCCTTCACACGTCCACATTAACAATATTTTTAATTAACTAAATGAGTGTTTCGGCAGTGGTGGCCTGGTGGTAGGGTGCTGGATTACTGATCCCAAGGTCAGGGGTTCAAACCCCACTATCAACAGGATGTCACTGCTGTCCCCCCAGTGCAGCTAACTGGGTTATCAAAGGCTGGCCATGTCTCTCATTGTCTATGGTGAGAGGCATGTAAAAGAACCATTGCTGATTTTCGTCAAGAGTAGGCTGCATAGCCATCAGCGTGTTTCTGCCCTGCGATGGCATGGTGAGCTGTCCAGGGTGTACTCTGCCCTCCCCCAGAGTCGGCTGAGATGGGCACCAGCCTCCCCGTGACCCTTATTAGGATTAAGTGGTTCAGAAAATGAATGAATGAATGAGACAAATCAAAAGACGCACCTCAGAGTTGGAAGAGTATATGGAAGGGACATGATCTCAGGTGGGAGGGTGGTGTTACAGGGGACGCCACTCATGTGTAATGCACGATTCCTGTGAGAAATCCACGTAGGTACTTAGCTCTGGTAAGGCTGTGCTGCAGTCGAATAAGGCGTGGTTTGATGTGTTCAGCGCTCAGGCAAGGTTCGGGTGACTGGTTTCCTTTAAGTGGTTGAAAAGGCATTCATTCTTTTGTATGAGGATTGCCTGTGACACGGCTGCTTGGACAACCAGGAGTGATTCTTTCCAGTACCTAGGTGGCATTTCAGAAAAGAGGCTCAATGCAGGTCTTCTTTATACCTTGAGCTGTGCTAGATGCTCAAACATAATATTGTACCGAATTGAGGGTCGGAGGGGACTGGCCCTTTTTTTGGCTTTGTAAGCAAGCATGATTGTTTTAAACCTTATGCAATTATTTGAAACCCGATGCAAATCTACTTGAAGCCAGCAGCAATGGGTGATGTTTGAGACTCAACTGTATACCAGATCAGATGCAAGGGTTGGATGGTACACAGGGGCAGATTTGCCAGGAGCAAGTTGCTCAAGTGAGCAGGTTATTTAAAATCCAGAGATGACAAGGGATCAAAAACGCACTTAACTGGAGACAAATGGCCGGATCTTCCTGATGTCGTGCAGGAAAGAACCAGCACAGCTTCAGTTAAGTTAGCAAATTAAAGGAGTATTGTGAGTTGCTCAGATGTGCCCCAAGGTTGCATCGCGTCAGATGCAGTGCTCTGAAATTTCTCCAGGGAGATCACGGGATCTTGACATGGGGATGCTTAGTCTTGTAATCACAAGTCCCACTATGTCATGCAGAAGGGCTCATATTGTGGGATTGTTTACACTTCTGTGAAAAGAGTTTGATGTAACATTTCAAATGAATGTCGTCCATATATGGAAAGGCACCGTTACCGTAATCTAATGGAGAGGTACGGGCAGATGTCATCAGTGAAAACAAACATTACAATAATACTGAAAAATGTCTGATGTTGATTTTCTCACCTTTCACGATTGTGTGCAGTCATGGGAAAGAGAATACACCAACCCTTTTAGGGCCACAAACTTATTGCACCAAGTGCTCAAAAACAGAAACCAGATTACAAGAGGTCTGTAAGGGCAGAAATCACACCGCACCATGAACATATGAATACTTTCAGTGGAAGAGCAGCAGAGAGGATAATTAATGACAGGGTTGGCAAGGCTCCTGTTTTACACCAAACTAGGCTTGCTTAAATATTAATTAAAAATTTCCTCAAAACAAAGGTGAAGTATAAGTGCATTCACTCACTCATTTTCCAAACCTTGTATTTCTACTAGGGTCGCAGGGAGGCTGGAGCCTATCTCAGCCAACATTGGGAGAAGGCGGGGTACACCCTGAACAATTCGTCAGACCATCACAGTGCAACACACACAGCCATTCACACTCACCTAGGGTCAATTCCAAACAGCCACTTAGCCTGATGTGCATGTCTCTGGACTGTTGGAGGAAACCAGAGTACCCAGAGGAAACCCACACAAGCATGGAGAGAACATGCAAACCCCACACAAAAATGCTAACCACTACACCACTGTGGAAACAGTGTATCTATAATGTACAGAACCAATACTATTGTAAGATATATTGCAAAGATTGCCAAAAAAAAAAAAAAAGGATGATGGTGTGGGTAATGTTTGCACATGAGCAAAACAGTGACCTTGTTTCTTGTGCAAAGGCTGAAAAAAAAAGAAGAAAAACAGGTCTCATTTTTTTCCAATGATACTTTTTGGGCTAGTTTCAGGTATGTTGTGTGTTTTTTGTAATGTACTTAGGCTGGACTCCTTGTTGAAAACGATGTGAAACCTGGCAACCAGGGTTAACGATACTGTATTAACACCCAAGCTGGATAAAGCACAATTCGAACTTAAACTGCAAAACTATGTTGTGTCAGTTGTTTATCATGGAGTTAACTTAAAAAGAAATGCATTTAGCATTAGTCAATTTCCATAGCTTCTCAGGTTAAAAGAAATTGGTCTTGAATTAAAAAGAAAAACCTGTTGATTCAGTTGAAGCCTCTAGTGTTTTACCCAATACTTGGATGCCTTAATGTGTCCACTTCAACAATATTTTTAAAATTTAACTAAAGTAGTGTTTCCCTATAAGCCCAAATTGAAAGACGCTTACCAGAGTACTCTACCATATATGGAAGGGGGCCTAACCTTGGTTGAGTGGGTGGTGTTACACGGGGCACCACGCATGTGCAATGCGCAATTTTTGCAGCACTCTGGTGAGTGCGTGCTATGGTCAACTAAGGTGTGGTTAGATTTGTTCAGCACCCGTGCAAGCGTCAGTTTCCTTGAAATTTGTATGAGGCAGTCCTCGTTACCATCATCTGACCCCACCAAAATCTCTGGTCATGAGCGGCTGCTTGTTGGATGTTTAATGTACTGTGAAACGCATCCAGTCTAATGCAGTTGATTTTGTTGAGCTTTTAGCCAGACATTTGCATTGTTTACTGGTGCGTGGCTTGAGTTTGTGAAGGCTGTGGGTGATGTTAGTAGCCATGCATGTGCAGGTCATATTTTGGGCAGTTATGGTGAGTTTTTGGCAAACCGGTAGGTACTTATTTGAAAGTATGCATATGCATGTGGGTTATGAGCTCCAACTACTGATTCCTCATCCGAAACATCTCAGAAACTATAGAGACCCATCATGAAAGTCTTTTTTTTTTCCCCTGAAGCAATAGCTGGTGCTATGTGACACAGCTCAGACATCGTTTGTATTGCATTTATGTTGTGGTAATGCTGAAAGAAAATTACATGTCTTTAGGCTGTAACTAGGAATTTCATCTAGGTGATAGAATGTGCTGTGTAGCTTGAAGTAAAATCATATGACAGATCAGAGTTGTAGGAAGCTAAGACCGTGGGGTTTGATTTCCGTCCACAACTCAATTTTTTTGTTAGTTTTCCATGGTTTTTCTCAAGCAGAGGCATCAGCTGCATTCCTCTTGAGCTGAAGTACTGCTGGGTTTATTGTTTTCCCCTGCTCGGAGACTAAGTCCATTTGTTGCTAATGTCCTATGAAAAGAGCCGGGAGCTATTGTAGTGGAGCTCTAGATCCTTGTAAAGTATATTGCCTATATATGTGGTTGTGGTTACTCTTATTATCATGTGTCAAAGTCATTGTAGATTTGAATAACCATGGGTTTCGAGCTTCAAAGCCAGACTGTGCC
Organism: Neosilurus mollespiculum; assembly: GCA_030014195.1. Classification (NCBI taxonomy): domain Eukaryota; kingdom Metazoa; phylum Chordata; class Actinopteri; order Siluriformes; family Plotosidae; genus Neosilurus; species Neosilurus mollespiculum. The sequence continues at coordinate 35,372,700 of JAQMYF010000022.1, read as the reverse complement.
AGAAGAATCGATCATAGTGCTGCCAGAATGCACCCAACAGCTGGCAAGCCAGAATCTGTCTGAATGTTGGCCGCAACACAAGGCTTCTCATAACAGCTAGCTAGTCATCTCGGGTGATGGGTCACAGCTGTCCAGCTAACCACACACACGCACTAACACACAGTGGTGTGCATGTACTGACATGTGAGTACAGTGAGGACTCTCGATCCTGAAAAAGTGTTTTTAACAGATCATATTCTGATGTATAATACTGTTATTTGTTTCTTTTTATAAATATAACCTCATAGACTTACCTCGTTGTCATTATTTCCTTACCACCATCTTTGAAGCCCTTCCATTACCTTGTCAGCTGAAGTGAAGGTCGTCAGCTCCACTCGGAGGACAGAGGCATCAAGCCAACATAACTGTAAGCTTCAGGAGTAGAACTTTCCCATCAGGCCCTGCGATTCCATGGAATTTCCTTTTCAAAACACTGAAAACCTATTTTCAAATCTGTTCATAACTGTAGTCAGGAGAGAGATTTGACAAGGGTATGTTAATCACATTATTGGGATTAAACCTAATAATGGTACTATACCTTTCCCCTCTCCAGTGTTTTTTTGTTTTTTTTTTGGTCCTTTTAAAGTTTTTTTTTTCTAAAAGTGATGTAAAGGACAGTACACCTGCTTGCAGAGGAGACGAAATGAAAACCTTGTGGAATAAAAGGGAGTGAAAGAAAACCTCGAGTCGACCATGAGTATTGCTTGGAGGCGAAGAAGAAAATGGCCTGTTTGTTTGCCTTTGGTTTGAGAGTCCAAGTCAAAACCTCACACAAATCAACACAGAAATTAGATTAGCTCTGAGCAGAATCTCGGCGAGTAAAATACACACTCTGATAAATGCAAAGAAAAGAGAGCTTGTGTTTGTCCGCGTAAATGCTGTGCACATGAGCCTTGATTATTTAAAGGAGACTTTTCAACTTCTTGGCTCTCTTTTCATTGCTCCCTCCCTGTTCCCCCATCTGAGCAAACTGAATTGTTTTAGTTCAGAATTGAGCCTGGCTCAGATGGCTGAAATCTCACCTTCCTCCACATTAACAGTTGGTACAGTGCCAATGGTGGATTGAGGTGAATAACAGATTGTGTTTGCTGCTAACAGAACTGTTCTTTGTTGCCATTGTTGTCCCACATCTTTAGTTTCTTTGGTTATTTTTAATATTAGATATTTTAAAAGTTTAAACCACCATCACACTTGACCATGTTCCCACTCAATAAAGGTAAAGTCTTTTGGGCTCTTTAAACCCGACCCTACTAGCTCATTAGAGCTGGAGCTTATCCCCGGTCACCTCCTCCTGGATGGGGCGCTAGTCCATCACAAGTTACCTTCCCAGTACTTATACTGGTACCCATTTATACTGCTGGAAGAACAGAGGCACACTTGTGGTTAAGATCTTGACCAGGGGTTTTAGCAGGGTGGGGGTCAAACAGTGATTCCAACCCACAGCCTCTCATGAGACCAGACCACCATCCCCACGTGTTCCCACTACATCCTCAAAAATTCGGTTTGATGCAGTAAAAACAGTAGGAACACAGTGATATGTCTTTAAGGATGTTTTTTAGAAAGATGTATTGAAGGGCGCAGTAAGGCTGCATTCACACAGGAAGCAACAAGTGACAAGCGTCCATGCAAAGTCAGTGATCGCCAGCGACGAGAGGCAAAATTTTGTTAAAAGTGAGTGGGTGCGGAGTTCAGCTGAGCTAAACTTTCAACTGTGTCTTTAAGCTCCGACTGGTAATCAGTCAAATTGTGTCGTATGAAAGTTCAGTTCAGTTGAACTTCAACCCGTCCCCTGTTCATCGCGTGAGACAATTTTGCCTCTCATCGTTGCTTTCATTGATTTTTTTATTTTGACTAAACCCACATTAATTTTACTGAAATTTTCAGGAAACAGTGATGTCTGCATGGTCTGTGTCGGAGTGTGATAGGGCTCCTGGTCATGTGCTTACAATGCTGTCATGCTTATACGCTATTAATGTTATAACCTTCAAGATGGTCACAATAAGGGTGTGACCGAACACTTCCTATGACATTATTTTAGCATTTAAAAACGTAAAAAAAAAAATTAGGAATACATTTGTGTGAAAACGCACAATGTAGTACAGCATGATTTTTGTAAATTGCCAAGGTCATCACCATCGCACGGTCAACACACACAACCATTCACTCTCATACTCACTCCTAGGGGCAATTTAAAACATTCACTTCGCCTAATGGGCGATGTCTTTGGACTGTAGGAGAAAACTGGAGTACCTGGAGAAAACCTACGCAGACACGCAGAGAACATGCACACTCCACATAGAAGTGTATGAACCTGGGACTTGAACCCAGGACCTTCTTGCTGTGATGTGGACGTGCTAACCACTGCACCGCTGTGCCACCCACTGTGTGTTTGTGTTAAAAGAAAATTCTTTTTGGTTTAGGTAGAGCTTCAAAAAGTTTTTAATGATTGTAATGTTAACCGCTTTATTGATTTCCAATAACCTGGTACCTCTGTGGTACAATTTTTGGATAATAATTCTCTTATCTAAGTTGCCTAATCAGTTTTACTGAGCGATGGAGAGTGAACTAATAAAAGAAATAGAACTTCAAGGTATCTTTTATGTTGGAAAGGAGAAAGAACACGAGTTAAGGCTTTGGAATGTAACATTTCTACCAAGAAGGTGTGGCATGGTCTCAGAACCATGATTCACTTTTAAGGTCAGATTCCTTTTTTATCCACTCCCCAACCCCCCCCCCCCCCCCCTTTCCCCCCGACCCACGGCTTTACTACATTTTTTTGACTCACAGCTGATATCTTTATGACCCTCATGAGGTTTAGTGTAACAAAAACACAGCAGAGGATTAGGTGTATCAAAGGAATGATGAATGCTATGTTAGCTCATTATTTAATTTGAGGGGTTCAAGGCTGAGGGTACGCATTGGATACAGGGGAGAGAGACTCCGTTATCGCAGGTGTGTAGGAGTGAGATTCCACGGGGCTTTTGTGAAGGCAAGACATTTTTCTGCCAATGCTGGAAGAAGATACACTTAGGTTTTTCTTTACTGTCTCTTTTTTTTCTCTGTTGCTTTTCTGCCTGAATATTACAGTATTAACATGCTGATGACTGGGACTTTTACCAAATCTTTACCAATTAGCAATCAGTGAGCTGGTTAACACTAGACAATAAGGTGAAAAAGGTATGCGCGTATACATTATTGTTTCGAACAATCTAACATTTTATTGGATATTAAATCTCGTCAAACCATCACCAGACCATCGCAGGGCAACACACGCACAACCATTCACACTTACAGCCACACATAGGCGCATAGTGCTGCCCACATGCTTTAGTTGACTTTTCAATTTTAAAATGTTATAAAAAATATTACATTTTTTGAAATGTGTTTTTAGCTTTTATCAATACATTTATGGATCTAGTATCATCTAATGCTATTTGACTTATATGCAATCACTAGGTACCGAAATAATCATTCATTTTTTAAATCATTCATTTTTAAAATTAATTTATTTAGTTTACAGCTAACTGTATAAATTGACAAATCAGTGACACAGAGACCACCAAAACGACGTGGAAATCTGCTGGGTCGAGATCATTCATTTGCGTTTTATTTATTCTTTTGCGTTTTGAGTGTTGCATTTTGTCAATATTGAATAAATATTCACACCTCTGTGATTGAGCTTTTTTTCTGCAGAAAAGGTGACGTGTAAACAAAAGCTTTTAAACCTGAACAAACATTAAGGGGAAGGAATATAATGGTGCTTGGAAGTTTGTGAACCCCGCAAATCTTTCTGCATAAATGACCTAAATCCTCGTGGAACGTTCACATACTTTTGCCAACTAAGCATTCGCTTTATCTTTGGGACTTGTGTGAAAATCCGATTATGTTTTATGTCATATTTATGCAATAAAATAGATAGTTCTGAAGGCTCTAAAGGTTTACAAACTTTCAAGCACCACTGTACATAGCAATTGGACTTTAACGAAAAAGCAGGAGACAATTTAATAATAAACATTTACTGTAGATTCGGGGCTTAAAAAAATCTATTCGACCACCTATCAGAAATAAAATAAATACGGATATCTGTGAAAAGATTATTACAATTCACATTTTATTTGTGTGTTAGTTAAAGAAAGGCCCTGCAATGGTTCGGCAAGCTGTTTCCATGTACTGTATACATTTCCTTTGCCCAGTGTCGGCTGAGATGGGCACCAGCCTCCCTGTGACCCTAGTAGGACTAAGCGGTTCAGCAAACGAGTGAGTGGAATTGTTGAAGAAAAAGTTAGTTGACTAAATTATTTAAATATAAAAAATTGAAGATTCAACACAAAAATAATGTAAAGTTTGGCCTCATTTGGGCTTTATAAGAGTTAGCATTCATCCTAGCATTTCTTTTACATATTCTTGTCTTCAAAGGAAACTTTTCTACGATCAGTTTGTGATTCAAATCTGGATCCAAATCTTTTCTAAGTCCAGTCCATCATTTTCAATGTGCCAGATCGCTGTTTCTTCTATAAAGCATCCTCTAAACAGTCGAGATGAATATTTTGGCTTATTGTTTTCCTGATATATGATACACGAAATGATTGGATTTTTCTAAATTGTTTGCGGTCTAATAGATTTGTTGAACACATTTCTGGTTCTTGTTTTAATTATTGCATAAATTACTCCAAATATGGTTTAACTGAACAATAAGTTTAACATAATTTACCCTCCTGATATCGCAGCTTATAGAATAGCACTTGATCCAGCACATGCAAATATTTATCAACTTGTTTATGTTACGTTCTTTCTCGTAAAGGCCAACTGGAACTGTGAAAGTACTGAATGGAGGTATGAGGTCAGAACGTTACATTTTGGAATGAAATCCTGACGGCTCACACTTATCTCATTGCTGCAAATGAACAAGTTCATTATGCAACATTCTTACAGACACTTTTGTTATGTACCTTGATGACTGCAAGCCAGACCATCTCTAGAACAGGGCAACTGGTGCTGTTTTGTGGCGGTGGTTGTATTTGCAGTGCTGGTGCTTGTCCGTATTCATTTCTGTTCAGTACTTTCTATATTCTAAGTTCATGGTGGTTGAATAACTCTAGCATGCTCCCAGGAGACACCTCTTTGATTTTACAGATGTTGCCTTACTATTGGATACATTTTTTTTTTATCTAATACATCCTAGTCTCATCACCCTAGTCTTGTGGTTTCACCCTGTTCATGTTTTAGAAGAATCATTTTTATGACTTGGACCCTTTGGCTCCAGAACAACATGAGATGGATAATGAACTTTATTCAAAATTAAAGAGTACATTTAATCTTGCAAGCTGATTAAATTGTCTACTGCAACTAAAGCTACAGCAGTGTAAAGTCTCACTTTATATTCAGCTATGCCACAATATCATGATTGAATTTTTCTGTAAATAAATGTATGATCCAGTAATGGGATTACATTAGATTTCAGTAGATTGTGCAGGAGATTCATGAAGGTCAATGAGGCCTTTATTCCAAGATCTCTATATTTAACCGTCCCAGACCTCAGAGATATTTATTTTAAATTCAAGATTTATTGACAACTTGGTTTTATGATCGGAGACGGGACCAACTGATTGGAAGCATGCATTTTTCCTATTTCTGTTTGAAAGCTGCTAGCCAGATTGCTAGAGCACCGTGAGCACATGGGTGTCATTGTGACAGCCAATGTAGCATAGTATTTATTCATAGTATGTATTTTTTTCCTACTATTATACTAATATAAATTTCTCTCTGGGATCAATAGTCATCCATCCACCCATCCATCTAGTCATCCATCCATCCGTATCAGTTTTAGTCAAATGAACAACCACGAAGTGTTTTACTTCCTCTTCCTACTAATATTAGAATATTACAGCATTAATTAATAATACATCATACCTTAAATAACTCACTGATAGTCTACGAATACATAATTTCACCATTCTTTGGCTAATTTCTACTATCATCCCAAAATGCACCAGTGTTTATAATTTATCCGTTTAATTATACAGAACATGCAGTTATATATAATAAAGGAAACTGTTCTGGGGGATCACAACCTTTTTTGATAGCAGTGTAGCCAGATGAAAAAGCTGAAGGCTCAATCCAGACACACACTGATTCCATTAAAGATGTTAATTGGGTCAGAGCACTTTGTCCTGGGAGGACAGTAAGTATTTTAAGACGATATCTATCAAAAATCCTTTCTGCTCGGGCTCCTAGTGGGACTGTTGCTGATGAAATCAGTAAGAAAGCGCAGTATGTTTTTCACTTTTCATCTTTATTATTTTGTGAACAGGATTCTCCGACAACACTCACTGATTCTACAGCTTGTATCATTATGATCAGATACATGTGGGAAATATTCCACATATCCAACACGTCCAAGGATTTTTTATTGAACATATTTTCTGTGCAGCTATGCGTATAGCATGGGGAATGTTCAGCAGACGTTGATATTAAAACAGTACAATCAAACAGAAAAATAAATCAAAGTACACTTCACCCTCGATTTCCCGTACCCCTATTTCGTGGACTTTGGATTTCCCGTACAAAATCCGGCGGCGGATATTATTCGGTATTGCCGGACAAATGCTTGGACTACTCCATGAATCGAATGATGGAAGTCCAGGTCGGTCATGATTTTTCAAACTTTCGAGTGGATGGACGAAAATGAAGCAGCAGAGCGGCACGAAATAATGTCCGATGAACACATAGTGGTATCAGTGACGGGAGAGCTAAGTGAAAGTGAAAGAGAGGACAGTGACGACAAGCCAGAACCCACATTTAGATGGTGAATGTCTGGGAAAGTGTAGGGACCCCGGACATTAGCGATTGCCGGACTTTTGAGGTTCCCAGACAGCCTATCACCACTAATAATCCGGGAAATCGAGGGTGAAGCGTATTTCAATCAATTATAAATTTATGTACAGTAAAGTGGGGCAACACAGGATAAAAGGAGTGAGCACAGTACATAAGGCTTGGTAAATTCTTCATGAATAATAATAATAAGCAATCACTGCACGAGGCAAAGTATGGTATGGAGTATGATTATTCAGTTGGGGAAGAGTTAGTGGTGACTTAGTTGTCAGTGTGGTACGGTGTCTCGAGGAATGAGAATGGTAGCCGCGGTTAGTCAGCCGGAAGTGGCGCTAGCCATAGCATGCTATTCCGCTTAACGAAAATACTTTGAATAGTAAAACACTTATAGAATGTTGCTTTCATGTGACATTAAAAATAATTAGGTCTTGGAAGGTGTTATCCTCAGGGAGATGATAAGCCCCTTGTCTGTATAATTCTCTATATCATACTTCGCCCCATTCATTAATAACTGTGCATCCACTCCAGAAACTCAGGATAGTGCTTGAATCAAAAATGGTGGGACAAAAACATAGTTTATCAAAGTCACTGATTCTAATTCCTGGAATTTTAACATGACGCAGTCCCAGAAAATAGGAAGAAGGCTGTGCATGCAAGCCTACATGTATTTCAAGGTAAAAAAGGCACCTTATTCAAACTTTGAATGAGTTTTAAAGATGCAGTCATGAAGTGCGTGTGACCGTTGTGATGGAGCAGGCATGATCATTGTTGCGGTCACAAATGGAAAAGTGAACCAACTTCAAAAAAGCCTCATTTTAGTTTGCCTTTCTTTTGTTACTGTGTAGTATATACTAAAACAATTATTCACCTGAACATCAACCTCACATTCAGTGAATGAATGTTATTTATATATTCATATTCATATTCATATTATTATTATTATTATTATTATTATTATACAATAAAATACACTTTGTTTAATTCAATAAAATTAGATAAAATAGTCATATAAAGCAACCCAATAACTTAGTAGTGATTTGAACATGGATGGGTTAATGCAGTCTTGGATGAGTTTCAGGAGAGCGTTCCAGAGGGAGGGGGCAGCTATACAGAATGCTCTGTAGCCCCAAGTTTGGCACTTGGTCCTGACTGGTATCGACAGGAGTTTGGCATTCGAGGAGCGAAGGGCTGCGGGAAGCAGTATGGTGGTGAAGTAGGAGGTGGCCTGATTATGAAGGGATTTATTTTTGAAGGAGGACTTTGAAATCTTTTGTAGGACAGAGAGTACAGGGAACCTTCTGGAAGAGTGTGCAGGCATTTAGTTCTGGATGTACTGAAGTTTATTTCGAACTTTGGATGATGTTCCATTAGGAATGCTGTTGCAGTAGTCAATTGTGGATGTGATGAAGGCATGAAACAAAGTTGTAACATTAGGAACGGAATGATGGATAGAAATGAAGTTTTTTTTTTGGTGGAAAACAGCAGTTCTAACAATTTGATGCGGTGCTCGGAGAGATTTCTGTCCAAAATGATTCCAAGGTTATGAGTGTGTGAAGAGAGAAAGACAGTGCAGTTATTGATGATGCAGAAGTTGTGAATGCTTTTGTTAAGGGATTTGGGGCCGATAATAGTCATGTCTGAATTTCCAGTGTTTAGTTGGAGGAAATAGGCTTGCATCCACAATTTAAACTCTGTGGTGCTGTTGTTCAGTTTGGTGCGAGTTGCTGTGGTGATGAAAATTGTATTGAGATGGTTGTCGTCTTTGTGAAAGTGGAGACCATTATGACGGAGGACTAAGTACTTGCCTGTGTGGAACACCTTGGGATAGAGAAGCGATGGATAAAGTATAGTTGTTGATATTGATGAACTGTTATCTAGGAGAGGACAGTACCAGTAGGACTGCTAAAGTGGGATTAGTACGATAAGTAAAGTAGGATTCAAGGCAGGAGAGAAGAGTTGGTAAATTTTGATGACGTAAAAAGTTGAAAGAGGCTGAGTAAGGAGAAGATACAGTGAAGTTTTAAGATGTTTCCTGTATGAAGAAACTAATTTCTCACAGGCGCAGGTGGGATTTTGGATTATTCTTCTGCATGAACAGTCTTCAAATGAAAAATCATGAACTTCAGTTTATTGTACACATACTTTGTTGGGTATAATATGGATATTGCCAGGGTAGTTCCATTAATTTTTTCCTGTAGAACCTATAGAACGTTTGTCCTATTGGAAAGTCTACCCATGTCTCATCCTCACCATCCTAGTGCATGGCAATTCATTCATTCATTCATTTTTAACCCAGTTACTAGCACCCTACCACCGGGCCATCACTGCCCGGTAATTCAAATATATTCTTCTCAAAAATGCAGGATTCTTAATGCAGGACTCATTTTCTCTTCAATAATCAGCCCCATACCCTGATGCTTCTATCTCTGAACTGTATTGTATGCATGATAGTTTTGTTTCTTGTCCATGCACTCTACATTTGCCCAGTAATCTACAGGCTTCTCCAAATGTTCTGTAAAAAAAACTTGAAACAAGCTTGGACATGCATTTTATTCAGTAAGGAAGTCTTCTGAGGTGATCGAGAATGAAGACCATGGCTATGAGGTTCATTGCGATGGTTTTCTTTATAGATATCTTACTGCATCCAGTAGATCTTAGGCTACTTTTCTGACTAACGTTCTGACTGCCCACTTGGGAGTCTTGCAAGGAGCTCATGTGTGTAGCTGGTTGAAGACTGAGTGATGTTGAAGTGATGTTCCACTTGCTGATAACCTGATGCAACTTACAGGGACATTTAGGAGTCCTTCAGTAATAAGAGTATATTGGTATTAAACTAACAAATCAGACTAGACTGTGAACTTTTAATTAAAATAAGTGTAGGCACATCTGCATGTTATACTACATTACATTTGTTACATTTGATGCATACATCAAACACACATCCGCTCGTTTACATGAACACATAGTACACACACACACACACACACACACACACACACACACATATATATATATATATACATACACATATTAAATTCATAACACTTTTTGTTAATTGTTATTACTTCACAAAGTTAGCAAAAAATTTGCTCCTACCACTGATGCTGTACTGCCTGTCAATGTGTCAGTAGTTTAGAGTGCAGCACCTGTAGGGAGTCAGTGTGGCAATACATCACTTGCAGCAAGCAAAAATAAATAAATGAATGAATGAATGAATAAATAAAAATAAAATAAAATAAAATAAAATAAAATAAAATAAAATGAAATAAAATGAAATAAAATGAAATGTTATGATCTGTATCATCCCCCAATCTGTCACCCAAAGATAGCTGGGGTTGGCTCCATTTTTCCCACAACCCTAATGGATAGGCAGTGTGGATAATGGATGGATAGGATACTTGTTGAACACTTCTTTTCCCCACTGCATTCTGTTAAAGTAAGAAATTCAGTTAATAAAACAATTTTTAAACATCATTGAAGCATATGAACTTTTTTATGTGGTTTGTAATATGGATGTATATTAGAATATAGACGTCTGATTTCACCTCTGAGCCAGACAGACCTGTAGTTCTAGTCACTAGTTGATGTTCTGAACTGCAAAGGGACATTCAGGCTTGCTGTATGGACACCTAATGAATAATTAATGGAAAAAAGAGCTGTGCAAGCTTTCGTTTGAACTCCTTATCCGGCCATCCTTCTTTCCCTTCCCTTCCTCTTATTCCCACACATTCGGACTAGGAGGCTCATTCAGGGCACCGCATGTTGTAACATGACGTGCAAGTTTATTTTTTCTTTTTTTCAGACCAGGAGGACACAGTCTAAAATACCAAGTTTGCTTAAAGCACAGATGCTAAGAAGTAAAAAAAATAAATCATGCCGTCATTATTGTAAAAAAATAAATAAATTTTAAAAAATAGCATGGATTTCATCAAAGATTGTTCCATCTGTCTTTATCTGCATGTTTCTAACTCAAGTCTGTGTCAGGCCCTGTGCCAACCCTTGGGGCTGATGTTCTTTAGACTAACAATGAGGTTGGCACAGCCAGAAAAATCGAGGTTTACCGTTTTTAATAGAACTCTTATGTGTCTCCTAGGTAACATCCGTAAACCTAAAGAACTTGGCGAGCGCATGCGCGCGTGTGTGCACGTGTGTGTGTGTGTGTGTGTGTGTGTGTGTGTGTGTGTGCAACATGACTGTAATTGTACTATAAACTCTTGCACAATATAAAAAGAATTATGTGTTCTGTTGTGTTTTAGAGAATTTTGCTGATAGCCATCTACAGTCAGTTCAGTTGCAAATAATCAGTTAAAGAATGTCATGTTTGGCTTTATATTCAGACACCTTTAGTCTCTTTAATGGTCTTTAAGAGTCTCAGTATATACTACATGGAAGCATGAAGAAAAGTAAGCTAAAACAAGATTTTTATTATTTATATTTAGATAGTTTTATCCATTACAGAGGAAGGTCAGGTGAACTCTGCACGTCGAGCTGAGCTAAGTGCTGTGTAGTTAACGTCATAGGCATTAGGCATCTCATTCAGTAGTTTAGTACATACTATACTGAAACAAAAGTGAACCATGCTCTGTGAAGGTTTTTTAGTACATACTATGGAAACAAAAAAAAACAAACTAAAATGAGGATTTTACCAGGCGCGATAGTGTAGCTGATATTGTTTTTACTTCGGTCAGTTTGTGCTTTTGGAATTTTTTTTTTTTTTTTTGTCTACTCATGACAGCGTCGAATAACACCATAAATTTTTCAGGGGAGCAATTTGGGACCAAAGGAGGAAACGAGTGTATGAAAAGTGCTAGGTCAGCAAAACGGCTGCCAGTTGTTTATAATGGCTAGATCGTGGCTGGTGCGATTTTCCCATCGGTGGCCTCTAGTTGGAGTTTATTTTTCCATTTTTAAGAGTGATACTGATGACACCGCCTGCTCCAAGTGGCCATGACAAATTGCGAAAGACTGTTGTTTTGATTGAAGCTTCATCCACACAGAATAATGTTTTAAACCTCAAGATTGCGGACTAATAAGATCATGCTATTCTCATATAGTAAGTAATAAATAACTTGGCGTTATAGGATGTTTAGGATACATTTGTTTCTATTACCACTTAAATTATAACAGGGTTCACACCCAAACTCCGTCAACCCCTCCCCCTTACTAGCTCTGGTAGTTAAAAATGGATCATTTTACCCCGTATGTAAAAAAAAAAAAAAAAACTCTATTCAAAATCAGCAACTTGTTTATTTATTTATTTATTTATTTATTTATTTTTATGAGCTTAGGGCTTCTGTTGAGACCTGCAGTAATGATCTCAAGCGAGTCAAACAAAGCCGCGTGTGTCAGCACAGTGAAGACAGAGAACATTTTGTCAGATGAAGTTACAGGAGAATTAAACAAGGTCTCTAATGGTTCATTAGGTGCTGTTGAATAAGGCTTGAATGACTTATTCACTTCTTATTCCCATCTATGTTTACAACACGCCTCCCCCTGAATCTATGACGGTTCAGTTAGCAAACTAGTGCTAGCTTTAGTAAGGATATTGCTTTCAAGCACACTGGGACATTTAGCAGCATAAAAGCCAAGTTACAACGTGAAAAACATGCAAAATTCAATTCATGCCAATTAATAAGGATGTTTATGAGTTCCATTGCTGTTCTATTACTTTGTAATTAGCTCTTCTTTTTTATTTATTTATTTATTTATTTTATTTTTTAAATTGATTTTTCCCCATTTTTCTCCCTAATTTAGTCGTTTCCAATTCCCACCCATCAACTTTTGCCTTCCCTATCACACGA
>JAQMYF010000022.1:35331149-35358795 GCA_030014195.1 Neosilurus mollespiculum | reverse complement strand
TGGCTGTGGCATCAACCCAGATTCGAACTTGCGATCTCTGGGTTGATAGTCGCGCACCTTGTCGATGCGCCACTCGGGAGCCGTAATAAGCTCTTCTGTCCTCTAAGCTCTGCTATTAGCATGCTATCATTGGATGCCAAGAAATGCTATAAACACAGATATGGCTAAATGAGTTATAAAGGTATAACAGCCAAGAATCTTGATTTAATTTTATAATGGGAAAAAACAATTAGCTGATTTATGCAAAACAATTAATTCAAACAATTGGACACTTCCTAGAGATTGTGTTTAAATGATGTCCTGGATTACTGTCATTCATTTTGCATCTAGTTTTTTAACCTTCACCGCTAATAAAAAAAGCACTGCCATTGTGTATTCTGGAGTTACTTTGATTGTCATTAAATTTTTTTAAAGGTATTTTTTTGGCTTAAAAGAGAATTTTCTGGCTGTGCTGGGCGCTTCCTGATTTCAGACTGAGAGTAAAATATAGCTTTTTCATCCATGTAATATACTTGTGCAGAGGACACGGATTAAAACATCATGTTTATCATGTTGTACATATATTTTCAGGGTTTTTTTTAATGTATTCAAAGGGATTTTTTTTTTCACCTTTAAGCTACAATAAAAAATGTTCCTGCTGTAAAAGTACATGGCTTAGGGAAGTAATATTTATTGTGCACTTGCCAAGGGTTTGCAAAGGGATTGTGCGAAACCGCGTTGGATACGCTTCAATACCAAAATAATCCTCGTGTGTAGACGAGATTTTTTTATGTGGATCTCGGGCAGCTTAAGAAACTTAAAATGTAGTGACATATCAGTGACAGAGACAGGCACTGGATAAACTAGAAAATAAATACATTTAACTTTAGAACAGAATTATGAGCATTAATAACCAATTTGATTGGTTTAAAACAAGAATTATTATTAACACTATTGTGTTTTAAATAATTATAAATGATAATCTGAACATTTTTACTGTAGTTCATCATAATGAACACACATCAAGTCCAGGCGTATCGGACTCGTTAAATAGTAAGTAATGAAAATGACTACAAATAATTATCAACTACAATCAAAAAGACTGAAAAAATGTGAACTCAGCACTCTTTTGCTGAGACAGTTAATCCTGGAACCTGTCTAAGCTGCCACTGAGCGCCAGACCATCGCAGGGCCAAAACACACGCAACATCACATCTCACCCAGAGAAAACCCATACAAGAATGAGGAGAACATTCAAACCCCACACAGAAACACCGGATCCCTGGACTCTAACCCAGGACCTATTAGACCTATAACAGACGTGCTAACCACTATACCCCCATGCTGCCTTAGTTGTGATTTATCCACTGCTAAATGTTATTTTTCTAATAAATAAAAAAACCACATGATTTTTCAGGGTCAGTGATTCTGCAATGCTAGAAAGGTCATCCCAAAAAAATATAAAGAAAGATACTTGATATTGGCCCTTTAACTGTTAAACCGATTCTTTGGCGATTGCCCCTAATTTTTTGAGTTGGCGACTGTCTCAGACCAAGCACAACTGTGTATGTAATGTCCTAAATGAGTGAAATAAAATAATGCTCAAATAAAAATATCTGATGGTCAGTAACTAGGTCTGAGACTGTCTCAACTAAGTCCCCAACTATCTGCGACTATCTGTGATCGACCACAACGATCTCAGACTGTCAGCAATATAATCGCGGATGGTTGGTGACAGTCACCGATTAGTAGATTATTGTGTGTAATCGTCCAACATTTGGAAACAGGTTTCAGAAAACGGGTTGTCCACAACAGGTGAATTTCTCGCTGACAGTCAGCAATATGGTCGATGATATCGGTTGCAGATCCCTCACGCTTGCTCCCGACCTAAAAATCAATCAAGTCATGGACATTATCGGGCGTTATCGCACAAATGAGATCGGGGCTTCAAAGTAAAAAAAAAAAAAAAAAGCATTTTCAAGCTTTGGATGAGTTTTAAAGGATGTCGTAATGGAATAATGGGTTCCCATGTAGTATATACTATTACACGTTATTTATCTTAGGCTTGCTTTTAGTTTGTTAGCCCCTGGAAATGTTTTATTTCTCCCAGAGCTAGTAGCTAAACTAATTTATACAAAACATGAAAACTGAAATGAGAGGGGGGGGGAATTGTTAAATAGTAACAAGTGTTAAGTAAGTGGAAGCAGTTTGTTTAATAGAGTTTAGAAATGAGAGTGATATAATCTTTTCAGCGCTTTCCTTTTTCCTGGTGTGTGGAACAATTAGATGAATGCTTTTATGAGTTGTGACAGCGGACATTTTTGTGGTGGTGAAATGCGAGATGATGAAAGGACAAGTTGATTTTGGGGTTATTATTCTTTTTAGTGCTAACACTGAGGAGTGTACATAAAGACTTCTCAAGTTCCTGTGTAATTTCTCTTGCCATGTTGGTAATAAGCTTCATTAATCTGGTAGAAAGTATGAAACTGGTGGTTCTGACTGAGAATCGATGGAGGTTATTCAGGGACTTTCTCTCTCGCTCTCTCTCTCTCTCTCTCTCTCTCTCTCTCTCTCTCTCTCTCTCTCACACACACACACACACACACACACACACACACATATGCACACACTCTCATAGGGCTCTCAGAGACAGCAGCATGCTTATGTAATCAGTCTGCGGACGGCCGCTGTAATACGCAGTCCTTACATGCTCGCTCAAACGTCGATTCAAGACATAGCTTGGCTAGGAATGGGTAGGAATTCAAAAAAACCCTTTAATAATGCGTCGATTCAAGGTTGCGTTGCTGCTATACTGCATTAGTTATGCAGACTTGCCATGACAGGCACAGGTAGCAATAATAGTACAGGATCCAGGTTTGGATAAAATAAATATGTGTATAAATAACGTTAAACCAAGCAGTGTTTTGGCATCTGAGTAGTTTTCCTTACACCATAAGTGTAAGCTATCATATTGTTATTTTATTCATTTAGCTGCTTGGCTAACTTATTTAACTTTTAAAGAATGTAGTAGTGGAAGTCCATGGTATGTTGCATAAGGCGTCTCCTCCTTGCTGTGGTTACATAAGGCTTCTCCTTGATCAAGTCGGACAAGGAATTGTACCACTACCAAAAAGTTAACGTGTGGGGTGGTGGTGGTGGGCGGTGGGGGTGGGCGTGGGGGTGGGGGGGCTTTTGGGGGAGGGGGGGTGTGTGTTAGAGGAAAGTAAAATGGAGATAAGAGACAGAACATAAGAGTTCTGTGTATGTGTATTTATACTCAAATGATCCAAAAAGTTGACAAAAGGCTACTGTGCTAATTCAGTCTACAGCAGTGGTTGACAAACTGAAGTCTTGGGAGGTTCATAGGCTGGTGAAACATAGCTTGGGGAGCCGTGACTTCATGGACTTCACGGTTTGTTAGAGTCGCCACTCAAAATAAATTAATTTAATCCAAAACAATAAAAACTGACGAACCAACTGGTGTATAATTCTCACTCTCATTCGTTCACTCAATTGCCGATTCGCTTAATCGTCCTATTATGTTCGCTGAGAGGCTGGAGCCTATCTCAGCCAACACTAGGTGAAGACAGGGTAACCCTGAACAGCTCACCAGACCATCACAAGGCAACACACGCTCAACCATTCACACTCCCTCTCACAACTACAGGCAATACAGCATAAAAAAATTTATATAACCAATAGAACAAGATCACAGCAAAAATTTAATTACTCCAAATCATGGCCAGGTGAGGTGTTTGGACATCCATTATGGGCTTAGCATAGAGTCACTGCTCGTCCATTTCAAAAGGAGTGAGTTGAGGTGGTTCGAGCATCTGGCATCTGGAGAACTCCTAGGAGAGATTTTCTGGGCATGTCTGACCAGGAGGAGATCCCAGAGCAGACCTTGGTCACACTAGAGAGATTATATCTCTCAGCTCGCTTGGGAACGCCTCTGAATTCCCCAGAAAGAGCTAGAAGAGGTGGCCTGGAAGAGGAAGGCCGGGGCATTTCTGCTCAAACCATTGCCCCGGTATTCGATAAGCAGCATAAAATGGATGGGTGGATGGATGGATCTTGCTTTTACATAGGAAGAATATCACTATTTTTGAATATATTTCATTAAATAACTGTGCTGAGGGGCTCCATGGGTATTTTTATGCAACTGTGAACCTCTGCTGGAAAGGGACTATCTCAAAACTCACAGAGTGTCATGTGTTAGCGTTTTTCCTCCACATTAGCTGTCCAGTTTGGGTGATCCTGTGCCTGCTCTTGCCTCAGATTCCTGTTTGTTGCTGACAGGAGTGAAAGCTGTAAGTAGCTGCACTGTGATTGGCTGATTGGATTCTTGCATAAACAGGCAGGTACATAGCTAGTGCATTTGTTTGCATGTGCATTAGGTAGTTCCTACCTTCAGTTGTCTGTTTCTGTCTGTCTGACCCACCTCATATGTCTGTTGTTAAATCTAATCCATATGCCAGAGATCGGTTATTCAGCACCAGTGTGTTAGCTATAGAAAAACTCTTTGGTCCCATCAGGGGTTTCCAAATAGGCATGTGCCCGTTATTGGATATATATTATGCCAGATCTTCATGGATTCTTTGAAATATCATTAAAATATCCATTCAAGGCCCGTGGGGAGCATGCTTTTCAACAGCGGTTATGCAATTCAGGGAGGCAGCCGAAGAGACAGTACAATATTTTGAAGAAATTTAAAGACAAGGATTGCCTTTAAAGGCAATCCCATAATTCTGTTCAGTGGATGGGTGAAAATCTGAAACACATTGTGAGTGGAACTTTTCTACCTTTTCCCACTTGGAGCAAGAAAACACACCGTCTTTTCATACGCAATATTTCCCAGTGCCTTTGATTGGCAGTCATATTTGTGCGTTGAATGCCGAAGCAGAACACTTGCATAATCCCTATGAGGAAGCATTTTCTAGTAGATTTAAAAGACTAGATGGAAGGCTGACTAAAGTTTAAAAGTTTGATAAAAAGCTGAATAGTCCACGAGCCCTTGCAACAAAGCAGAAGGCGTGTGGGTCAAGCAGGGTTTGTCTGAGGATAAACACCGGCGTAACACTGCCGTGTTAATTAAAGCAGGGTTTTTCTGCGATGATGGAAGAGAAGTCCTTTTTCATTCTTGCTAGGCTGAGATTACGCATGACACATGCCCACCTGTCAAGGATTGGCATTCTTCACATACTAACCCCGCATACATGTCTGCAAAGAGAAAAGTTGCAAAAACAAGGCACATCCCTGTTTTTCTGGTTTCCCTTTCAGTTGTAAACTGTTTACGGACTTCATGCCAAGTGTTCTGGGACACATTTGTAAGTGTGCAGCAGCATGGGGGTTTTGTTATAAAATCCTTTCCATTCTGCGGGAACCGCAAAGCTTATACAGGTGTATAAATTTATTTACTAATCTACACTAGGAGGAGACATCTTAAATGAAGAACACAATGCATAGAAATGGATTTAATAATCTTAGATTTGCTGTAGGTGGATATAATTACCGTAAAGTTCCCAAGACTGAACCTTGATAACAAAGGCATGTTTCATTATAGTGTCTCTTGACATTTAAAGTTTTAGTATATACCGCATGGGAACATAAGAAAAACTAAACCAAATGTTCATTGGACGATCACCTGTTCATTCTGACTCCTGCTGAACCGCTTCATCCTACTAGGGCCGCAGGGAGGCTGGCTCATACCTTAGCCAACACTGGGTGAAATTAGGGTACACCCTGAACAGCACACCAGACCATAGGTCGCAGGGAAACCCACATTCAACCATTCACACCCACACACACACCTAGGGTCAATTTGGAACAGCCAGTTAACCTAATGTGCATGTTTTTGGACTGTGGAAAGAAAACCAGAGTACCCGGAGGAAACCCATGTAAGAATGGGGAGAATATGCAAACCCCCGAGCCGAGGATTATAACCCCGGACCTTCTTGCTCTGAGACGTATGTGCAAACAATTACGCCACAATCATGCCACCCCCAGAAAGATACAAATGAGTAAAATTCTGTAACGCTTGACATTCAGTCAAACACCTGCATTCATCATCGGCTGTCACTCATTCTGAGCATGACGTGTCAAGCATTTTCTTCTGTGGGCTACCAGGCCTATTCTGTGGCAACAGGTTCTTCCACATAAGTCCTAAAGCACATGTTGGTCTATTGTATTTGCAGGATTATCTCGCCGAATTTTCTTTGTCTCTTTTGCATCAACAATAAAAAAATCACAGTTTTTGTGGCGTCTCTCACAATGTGACTCACAAAGTTCTATTACAGGCCAGATTTTCCCAGTTAGGGACTTCAACAGTGCATAACTTTACATTCCTTTTGAGACAGTCTCTATATCTGCGGTATGGATAGCCAGCATTTCTGGATCCATGACAGCGTTCCCTACAGAATACTGATTTTGGAAGTCTTTCAACGTCCGTACGGACTACATGTTCAGGCCATCTCAGTTGCATCTGAGTGAGCAAGGCAATTGCATAATTTTCTCTTGTACAGGTGCCGGATGAGCACTACGTCATTGGCGTTCTGGTTTATTTTTAAAACCGTGTAGGCCAAATTGCTCAGCTTTTTTCATATTTTCTTGGAAAGACATTAGTTCCAGAATCAGTGACCATGGCAAACCATAAACCTTTGTTCATGATTTTGATTAAAGCATTATTCTGAGTTTGCAAGGTGGATAATGTCCAGTTTCCCGAGAGAGTGAACCAATCAGCTGTTCCCATATAGTATATACTAAAGGGGAATATTAGTTGAGTTTGCATATATTCAAGATATGATTATTCAGTAAGATGCATATTTGTGTAGTTTAAAAGAATCAGAAGATTTTGAAATAAAATGGTAGGTGCGTAGGTTACATGATCCAAACTAGAGATGGGTGGTGTGATAATATAATATCTATTTCATGATGAAATATATATTTAAATATGTTAATTACGAACTGTCTGGAAGCCGATGATTTGATGGTGAAATTGTTTGTCATGAACTGGATACCAGACAGCCGTAGGTGTGGCTCAGACAGATTGTAAATAACTCCAGTAAACAAATCCAAGATCATCAGCAAAGTTCAGGGTCAGGCAGGTAAAGTTCAAGACACGCGAATGCATGCTAAACTAGACAAAGACTTAAGCAGGAACTAGAAACAGGTGAAATCAACACAGGAAATACAAACATGGAAATTAAGGTGTGACAAAACAGACGGCTGGATTGCTTTGCAACAGAAAACAAAGACGTGCACGAGTGCATAAACTCAACAAGAAACATCTGAAGCTAACAAAAAGTAACGTTGTGACTGGGAAGTCTAGTGCATGAAATCCATGTTTTTCTGGAACAGAAACGGAAAAAACATTTGAAGAAAGTCACAAATTTTAAATAAATTCAAATAGATTTTATAATAAAAAAATACATAAAACTAAGTTTTCTGGGCAGCATAGTGGCATGGTGGTTAGCAGAGCCAGAAGGTTCTGGGCTCGAGTCACATGCTCGGGCATTTCTGTGTGGAGTTGTATGTTCACCGTTTTTGCGTGGGTTTCCTCTGGGTACTCTGGTTTCCTTCCACAGTCCAAAGACATGCACATTAGGCTAACATATGGCCATAAAATATAAACATATGCCCTGCGATGGTCTGGCGTGCTCTTCAGGGTGTACCCCACCTTTGTCCAATGTCGGCTGAGATGTCAAATGTCGGTGTTGCCTCCCCGACTGTAGTAGGATTAAGCGATTCAGCAAACGAGTGAGTAAGAAAGTGTACTTTTTCTGACAGGATATTAAGCAAGTCAATCAGCAGGTCTCTAAAATGCAACATTTACATAGAGATATGGTGTACCGTGGAAAATTGAGAATCAGGATAATTTGGTGATATTCTTCTCTAAAACGGAAATGTGGGCAATAGATGGAATGCTAAACACTAGCATTAACCTACATACATAAATATGAAATATGCTATACTGCCCGTATCTGTTCACAGTGGTGTTGCTCAACATGCATGCTGTTTTTTTTTGTGTTCGCATGCTGTGTCAATGCAGAATATGGACACATGCATCGCTAAAAGCAAGTATAAACTTGTATAATCGCAGTGCCTTAGCACAAAAAGATATGTTGATGTGGTGCTAATTATTACTGTGAGATTCCACACTGAATAGGACACCACATGCCAACCAAATCCTTGTGGGGTTTTCTTTCTTGCCAAATGTCCTTCCTAGATGCTATTCTACCACAGTTGTCTTCTGAAACCATTTCCAAGCCTCTACTTTTAAGCTGCTGTACGTGTTTTAAATCCACGTAGGAAAAGCAGAAAATGTATCAACTCACACGGTGTGTTCACATAGTGTGGCTCATGTTAGAGTGGCACACACACACACACACACACACACACACACACAGACACACACACACACACACACACCAAGTATTTTAATTCCGATATATACCAGCTTGGTGTGGGGCTCTGTTTCAGCCTGTCTAGATAGTTAGAAAGAAAATGAAACAACCTCTCATTTTTTCACTTTTTTGCCAAATAGAAGGCATCGGGAACAAGCAATCATTTTGCACGAATAGCCTAAAAACGGAAAGAACCTTAATAATGTAATATTGAACAATAAAAGGTATTGGAAAATGCTTGAAAATTCCACCCCAAGGTTGACTCTTTACCAGTTTTCCCAATTCTGAATGTTTTCATTATCTCCACCACATAAAAGTAATGTTTTGGTGGAGGTATTAAAATCACCAGAATTTTCTGTCCCTTTGTTTGTTTGTGAACAGAATCCTGACCCCCCCGGTGCAAGGATTATCACCAAACTTGATAGGGACACTACCCTATCTGAGTCCTAGAAATGACTTGAATTTGGAGTGTCAGGGTCAAAGGTGAAGGTCAGAGCAAGGTTAAAAGGTTTTACAAATTAGAGTGCTCATGACTATGAAACGTGCTGATAGACATGCTGTTACTATGGAACACTGATAGGAAACCATATGGACTTTCAAATGAAACAAGTGCATTTGACCATGAATGACCTTGGAAGGTCAAACCCCAGCCATGACATAAATCCTTCAAACAAGAGAGATTTTTAATAATAATTTCACATCTGTGCACTATGGAACATATCATAAGGCAAGCACATAGGCAATTAAAACCAGCATCCATGTGAGGTCTATTTGAGTTACAGAGAACACAAACCAGTTTAAACGAAGGTAAATAATCCTAGCCCAGTAACTTCTTGCTTCTTAGAGCTTTCATGTAATGGCAAGGGCAAAGTATTATATGTCTTTTAAATGTGCATTATTTATTAGCCACACATCTCTACTCTACGCAAATCTACTCACCTATAACAAGGAAATCAAGTGACAACCAGGTCAGGTTTCATCTGCTTTCTGTGGCGGCACCTTTTGTTCTTGAGGGTGGTGATGGACACGTGCCAGTGTTTGGTTATATAATATATAACAATTATTCATCATGCAGGATAGTGTTATTGAGGATTCAGTTTAGCTGTCAGGACAGCTCAGTGGATGCAGATTTTAACCTTTACTTTCCTTGCATGGCACAACACAGAAGAGCTACCTCGTCAGACCAGGACCCCACAGTCCATACACACCTGCAGGCCAGTGGCTTCTATGTCAAGGATGAGGCATATTGTATAGGGAGTCAAGGAGGCCATTTATGTGATAATATGAATCAAGGAGGGAGCGTAAGTGTCCATTTCACTTTATCTTACAGTAATGTGATTGTGGCAATTCCCCAATTCTCTGTGAATAGTAGGCGTGGCCAGTGTTATTAAAGGTTATTTTAATTTGCGTATCAGTGATCATGAAACTGATCTCTGGGTTCGCTTTAATGCAATGGTGAGGCTTGTTTCGGTTTATGCGATCCTGTATTCAGTATGAAGGGGGGGGGGTGATGGAGTGTGTTTGAGATTTGTATCACAGTTCTTTTGTGCGGTAATACGTGTATCGCACACTGGCTCCAAAATCAATTCAGAATTAATTTTTATCAATTGAATTCTGACTTTATCAATTTAATTTATTTATTCATTTATTTCGTTTGGATTTGAGGCGGTGAAATGTTGCCATTTCTCTATTAGTCCTACAGGTGGCGCACTCTAAACAATTCACACATAGCCAGGCCGCACAGCATTCCGTGTGGTAGCGGATTATTTGCTAATTTTGTGTATAAAATCAATCATTTTCTGAACCGCTTAATCCTAATTAGGGTTGTGGGAGGCTGGCGCCCATCTCAGCAGACTCAAACACGCTAACAGCAACCCAATGGCCTAATCTTTACCAACGACAGCAATGGTTCTTTTATATGCTACATATCACTACAGACAGTGAGAGACATGGCTGGCCTTTGATAACCCAGTTAGCTGCACTGGGGGGACAGCTACGCCAACACCCAATCACCTGGTCACTACTGCCCATGTGTAGAAATTAACACACTTTATTTTATTTTAATTAGCTTTCTGCTATTTGTGCCCAAACAGCATGCTTTATTTTACATGGTTCAAGGTTTTAAAACTGTGAGAAAAAGCGGAAAATAATTATAACATCCGATTAGAATATCTATAGAATCACAATACTTATAGAATCGCAATACAAATTGGATTGACACTCGGGTATCAGGATAATATCGTATCGGGTGGATCCTGGTGATTCCCATCCCTATAAGAAAAAAACAGTAATTTGCTTTGGTGGCAGGTCTAATAGTAGAGGATCGTTGTAGTCTGAGACGACCCTGAAGAGTATCCTGAAGGCCTTACATAACATTCTATGGTCTAAACAGGTCATTGGTATATTATGTCTGATAGCAAACGATCACTTTCCCCAAAACGCTGAAAGAAAAACTCCTGAGTTATACACTATTTTCAAACTGGGTCCAAACCTGTCCCTGTTTACTTGCTTTTAGCAATTTGGGAGTTTTTTTTGTTTCTTTGTCTGTTCAACAATAGACCTCAATACTGTCTGTTTGTACTGTTAATAACAGTGGCCTTAACGTCACCTAAAGCTTTAAAAATAAATCTCTCAGTGGCCTGAAAGCTGACTACAGTGGGAACAGATAGGCTTTTGTGCAGAGTGCTGTTTTCCCTTCATTCTTCAATCCAGAACCAATTGTCAGCTATAGCCTGAAGGCCAGCAAGGCCGGAGTTACCCCAGGAAATAGGATCCCATGTCTGGGGTCTGACATGCATTTCAATATTTGCAAAAGACGCTAAACCAGCCCGAGTGTGGTCAAGGATGGAGGTCTAGGAGAAGGTGTCAGATGTTTCAGTCCTGGCATCTGTAGGAATCAGTGTTCGCATATTTGCTTGTGTGTGCGTAGGCTCAGTGACAGCTCCGTTTGAAGCTGCTCCTAATCATGCATGTGTTGTGCATGTGTGCATCTGTGGCTGTAATGTTAGTACAGGGTATGTTAGCGCCAGATGAGAGCCGAGAGACGAGGTCTCTTCACGTCTCCAGGCGGACAAAGACTTCCTTCTCTTCAGCCAGCTGGTCACAATGACACAGTCTTTCTACTTAACTGTGATAACTACGACACACACACACACACACACACACACACACACACACACACACACACACACACACACACACACACACACTAGAACGGATACACATGTGTGCAGCAGCAATCAGCTGCCAGACAACAAGCCAGAGGAGAAATCCCCTGGGCACAATATGCACTATTCAACAAGATTTCACATCTGACACTTAGTGAACTGAAAATAATATTAATAATAATAATAATAATAATAATAATAATTACGCTCAAGGAAGTTGGAAGAATATGCCTTATACCTGTTGAATTTTTGAAATTTTCTCTAAAAGGCAAATCAATGTGTATACCAAGACACTTTTATTAATACATTCATTTATATTAGTATATGCTACGCTGGAACGGTGCAATTTGATTGGTCCGTTATCTCAGGATTAAAAAAAAAAAACATTCCTAGTGGATGATACTTCACTCAAAACGACGGACATTCACAGTTTGGTGGTCACTTGGAGGAGGCAGCGTGATCATTATCATGCTTTACAGTGAAAGAAATTGACATAAAAATCTTGTTTTTGTTTGGCTTTCTTGTGTTTTTCTATAGTCTATATTAAAACAACTTTGCGGAGTGCAGTTAGATTTTGTTTTGGTACTTTACACATGGCGTTAGCTACATAATGCTTAGCTCTGCTCGATGCGCGCAGCACATCTGACCTACCTCATGGTTTAAAAAATGTATATATAAACTATAGAAATCTTGTTTTAGTTTGGTTTTCATTGTTTCTCTGTAGAATATAATTAAACTTAAAGAGAGTTAAAGTGGCACTGTAAAGGGTGGATGTTGCTGAATTGAACAGATGTTCTGTCTTGGGGACTATTCACTGACATCTGTCTTGCTTTCAGTGCTTAATTGTTGATAATTAGGAGATATTCATTAAGCAATGTTGAAAGGAGTCTTCAGTGCCAGGACTCAACAGTCAGGGGTTAAGCTGTAACTTAAAGTTAAAAGGGCTGGCTCACCCTGGCACTTTATGAATGTACAAATTCTTAGGTCCCTATACATTTACAGCGATCAGCCATAACATTATAAACATTATGAGCACTTAAATGTGATGTGGATAGCATTGATCATCTCATTATAGTGGCGCTGGAATGAGAGGGAGGTATTAGCCAGAAAGTAAACAGCCAGTTCTTGAATTTGAGGTGTTGGAAACAGGAAAAATGAGCAAGTATATGGATTTAAGTGACTTTCATAAGAACCACATTGTGATGGCTGGCTAAACAACTAAACAACTGTGTTGTCATCTCCAAAACAGCTGGTCTTGTGTGTGTGTGTGTGTGTGTGTGTGTGTGAGTGAGAGAGAGAGAGAGAGAGAGAGAGAGAGAGAGAGAGAGATCTATTCCTGGTGTGCGGCGGCTAGTACAAGAACAAAGGTGTTCCAAGGAAGGACAACCAGGTACAAGTGGTAAGAGTGTCATGGGTGCCCAATGCTCACTGTTGTGTGTGGGGGGTGAAGGCTAGTGGGGAGTGAAGGTTAGTACATCTGGTCTGATCCTGCAGAAGAGCACAAAATTCTGAAAGTCTTAATGCTGGCTATGACTAAAAGGAGTCCGAACACAGTGTCCATTGCAGCTTGCAGTGTATGGGGCTGCCTAGCTGCAGATCAGTCAAGTGGTGTTACTGTTATGGCTGAGCGGTGTATATATTTATAAATTCATTCCTACTGTAATCATCAGAACATTGATTAGTACTTGGAATTTCATTTAGTAAATATAATATAATTTACCAGGTGAGTTGCCGTTATGTAATATTTGGTACATAATTCATTCGTTAATAGACCTGCTTTCATCTGCATTCATCTCTTTGGCCACAAAAAGAAAAATTACTGTAGTGTAGTGACATTTTACTGACAGTCTGGAGCTTTGCTTTTTGTTATTGAATAATACACAAGGTAAGAATTTTTGCCTTTAAATAATATTTAATCTAATCAAATATCATATGAACTGACTGGGACTTCTTATTCCAGTTATTAGGACCGAACCATTTTAGATTTAGACAGATGTGTCAAGCTCCGTTTCTCGAACAAGTTCAAAAGTCTATTTTGTTTTTTACATATTAGTATAATAGCAGCAATTCTTTGATCTAATTATAGCTGTAGCTGTGCATCTTATCTGTGATTGTTTCAACAGATTATATACTGTAGCAGATGAAACGGTAAGCTTATCTATGCAAAGAACATAATTGTATTATAAACCTCCTCTCTTTGCTATCTCAAATCAAAATCAGCATAGGTTGGTATACTGGATTTCAGCGTTTGTTGGTAGCCATTTTATTATGGACCAGTTAACACCTAAAACCTTTGGCTCACATAGACCCCCATAAAAATACATATAATGGATAATTCATTTCCATACATATATAATTGTTTATAAAGATACATTCATACACTTAAATATAATCGATTTCCATGAGTTTAGGAGAGTCCATGCACACATATAATGGATCATTGGAAAATGGACCCCTGGGTCCATTCACAAGGGAGTCCATACGGCATACTACACCGAATTACATCACTCAAGATCTTTGCCTTTTGGGGTCAACCAGTGTTTCTGGGTATCTCCATCAGAATAGGCAGGGAACCTGGGAGCTACTTTGAGAAGAGGACGGGCGGGGCTTCCATTCCTGGAAAGTTTGTTTGTGTTGAAACTTGCCAATGGTCAAGCACTAGATCTGTTTAACCACATTGGTTTATTCAACCAGTGACCCTTTGTGATACTCTGCCTCCAGAATATGGCAGATGGCCATGGAAGTCCCAGCCACATTTATCATTTATCAACCAGCTATATGTGACCTTAGTGTAATGCATTTCCTAGTTGTATTTAACCACAGGCGGTACACATCCAGCTTAATACAGCATTTCAATCTGCAAAAGATCTGTTCAATGTTCCTGTTATGCCTGTGCAATAATAGTTTTATCACCAAATCTTACCAAAAATTTTCAATCTGTCAAAAGTGAGGGTTGATCTTTTAGGTTAATATGCATTGTGTGAGCGAAATGTTTCTGATATGATATAATATGATATGGTATAATGTATGATATATGTAATAATACGGTATTTGATATATGATATATTGTATGATACTATCTTTTTCTCATATCCCACATCCCTAGTGGGAAGCTACAGTGTGCACAGTTAGAGTATTACTGATGTCTGAGCCTCGTAAGTCGTATTGTAATTGCTTACAGAAAACTCTTGTAGCTATTGGTATTACTCAGGACCGCAGCTTCCAAAAGCCGGTGGTGGCCTCCCAGAAAATTAAACACCAATCTGCAGTTTAAGTGGAAGATTAGGCAGTTAGGCTTTGAGCTACTAAAGATGAACTCAATCAACATTTAAACGTTAAAATGAAAACGAGACTTCCGAAATCTAGACATTAGGATTATTGGATTTATTGATTTTAGGTCTTCCATACCAGTCAGGAGCTGATTATGTGTGTTTATTTGGCTTTCCGTGGCCAGGCGTGGATATGTATGATTAGAGCATTTCTGACATGGGGTTTGGAGAGCAGAAAAGAAGTGTGAGGTCTGTGGTGAGGAACCTTCGTGCCCGAAGCTCAAACTTCTCAGTAAAACAAACTGTGAAAGGATCTCCCGGCTCACACAGCGCAACGTTCTCGCTGATGTCGCTTCCGTGATTAGGCAATTTGTGAAACACACTTTCAGTGTGTTATCCTCACGGTTACACCAGCAACCTCCGCTTTTGCATTTCACATGAGCTCATTTCTTTACACAGCACCTTTTGCTTCCTCCAGCGCAACCCAGGGTGTTTCCCAAAACATGCATATCTCGCCTGCTTGTGTCTTTGATCCTCCTTTAACCCATGATTTGAATATCAAACACTATCAAGACCGTCATTTTTAAGGACGTACCAGTTCATACAATGCAGTGGGAGGATTCAAGGAGTGAGGGAATAGGACACTTTGAGGGTGAGGACACACAGACGTTTCCTATAAATAGAGATTCACACACGCCTACTGTGTACATCTGAAAGCACAGTAAATAATACAGTAATTCAAGCCACAAATTTAAAATTAAAATAAATGAAACTAATTAAAGTTATTTTTTCCTCATTCATGACTTTTCCATGATTATTTAAATAAACAATGGGTAACAAATTACATTTCTTTCATAAAAATTAATTGCCATGCTTTAAAATGGAGACGTCGAGCTACATTTAGGAGAAGACCCCAATGTTTACTGTGTGATGTACACATCTAATAATGTTTTAATTAAGGATAATTTAGTGTGTAATTACTGTTCAGTAAAACACAGCCAGGAAATCAAGTAAATAAAGTACATTTTCGAAACTTGTTTTAAAGTGATGCTGAAGCGAACGTTTCATTTGGCAAACATATTCGTTCTCGATCCCTCTCGTCCTCATTTCACATGTTGGGCTTTTACACCTGAGCCTATTGGCTCATCAGGCCGGTGCTTATCCCCGGTTTCTGTAGCGTGAAGCGACTAGGAGTTCAACTCCTCCTGGATGGGACGCTAGTCCATCGCAGGTTACCTTCCCAGTATTTTTACTGGTACCCATTTATACTGCTGGGTGGACAGAGGCTCACTTGTGGGGAAGACCTTGCCCAGGGGTCTTAGCACGGTGGGGGTCTAACTGGAATTCGAACCCACAACCTCCTGATCATGAGCCCAGCACCCTAACCACTTTTTTTAATTAATCAAATAATAATTAATTAGTTGTTTCTTTTATTGCATAGCCAAAAGTGTGAGATAATAAGGACAAATTTGAGTCCAGGAAAAAGGGGCAAAGGGACAAAAAAGTTTTTTGCAGGTCAAACTTGATATTTACCCATAGTACGCTTATATTCTTAAGCTTTTTCTGATTAAAAAGGTACATTTTAAACTAAATTACATATACAAATACAGTTACTGTCACAATCTGAGTAAAATAAAATTTGAGCATAATAAAGCAATATTCTCTCACACTTTTATGCAGAATATTGTCACGGCACTGGAAGCAATCGCAGCCTGCTGATGTTCGGTATAAATGCACGGGTGTAAGGGATATGTTGCATTTCTTCAACAGTTTATGCGAAAAAAACAAATATCAAGAGATATTCTGGACACAATATGGCCAAATATTCTGCTTTTTTTGCTCCGTACTGGAAATAGATTCAGAAGAAACCATGTTCTTTCTATAACATTTTGGCTAGCTAATGATTTTTTTTTTTGGCTTTACTGTATTAATCCTGCAAGGGAAATTATTGTTGGTGGCACGGTGGTGCAGTGGTTAGCACGTCCGCCTCACAGCAAGAAGGCCTGGGTTCGATTCCCAGCTCGGGCGTTTCTATGTGGAATTTGCATGTTGTCCCCGAGCTTTTATGCTTTTTGCCTCCGGGTGCTCCGGTTTCCTCCCACAGTCCAAAAACATGCACAGTAGGCTAATTGGCTGTTCCAAATCACCCCTGGAAGTGACAGTTAGTGTGAATGGTTGTGTGTGTGTGTGTGTGTGTGTGTGGCCCTGTGATCGCCTGGTGAGCTGTCCAGGGTGTACCCCGCCCTCGCCCAGAGTTGGCTGAGATGAGCTCCAGCCTTCCCGCGGCCCTAATTAGGATTATGCGGTTAAGAAAATGAATGGATGAATGAAAGGGAAATTACTGTCTCTGCATTTAACCCATCCAAAGGTTTGTGAGCACACACACACTTGGAGCAGTGGGCTGCCACACACATTGGGGTGCCCAGAGAGCAGTTGGGGGTTTTGTGCCTTGCTCAAGGGCACTTCACCCATGAAGGTGGAGTAAGGGAAGGTGCAGCTCACTCAGCCAACCTCAACAACGCATTTTTCCTGCTGGTTTGGGAATCGAACCAGCGGCCTTTTGGTCCCAAAGCCACATCTCTAATAATTATATGTCAAGGTCATTGGAACAAGGTCAAAGTTCAAACAGAGAAAGTAACAAGGCTATGCACAACTACACACCATCGGAAACCCGCATGCACAATTTTAGAGTGATTCGCCCAGCAGTTCATCAGAAATAGCTTGGACAAAATTGACAAGATCAAGGTCAGTGGGACAGGGTTAAAGATCAAACAATGAAACTGACAAGCATTTACACACCTAGACAGCATAGGAAACATGCATGCGAAATTTTAGCGTGATCCACCTAGCAGTTTTCGAGAAATGATGTCAAAATACCTGGTCAAAATGGGGACAGCGACAGGAACAGCAACATGGATGCGGTTTTAGAAATCACAGTACCCTAACAGCCTGATGGCTGAGGACTCAAATGGAATGCTAAGTCGTCGCCCCCCACCCCCCTCCAACGCGCACACACACACACACACACACAAACACACACACACACACACACACACGCTGGACATTTCCCGGACTGATCAGTAAATCAAAAGCTAGTATCAGGTTTCATTTCCTGTTAGCAAAGAAACCGTTTCGGCGTCACACCTTCTCCTGGTGACCCTACGAATTTGAAGGTGTGAAGCTGAAGGTTCTTTTCCACTTTGGTCTGTCATATTCACGTATGACATATTCATAAGATTTGTGTTGGGTTTTTTTCTGAGGCAAGCTGCATTTTTTCCCTCCTGAGCAACACGATGTGTCAGCTCTTTTATTTATGCTGGGCAAATATTGACATTTATATTATTGTTTTATTCATGCGAAAACTAGTGTTTGGACACACCTATAAAAAGAGAATTTATTTGCCTGGCGGTGTTATGTTCGGGTCAGAGACAATATTAGCTGACACTGTGGAGGTGTTCCATTGATAAGAGCCATATATCATATACACCAAGATGATAAGATACAGATTATATGACATGACAAATTATTTGAATATGGTTACAGTTTAGGTCCAAGATTTAGGATAATTAAAGAAGCTGTTGATTATACAGCTATTATTTAAAAAAAAAAAAAAAAATTTGTTTGTTTGCGTTTCTCCATAGCTTTTTTCTCCATAGCTTTCTCCATTATCCATCTTTGTTTTTCTCCATAGCTTCCATGGTCTGCGTTTATCCATAGCTTTTTTCTAAGCTTTTTTTTTTTCCTGCTGTGTGCAGTCGGTATTTCTGTGGACTTCCCCCACTTTGGCTTAAAGTGTTACAAAGGCAAGTTGTCACAACTAGTTAGAGACTTGAATTTCAAGACGACGTGCCAACCGCCTTCTCAAGTGCTCGGCTCATTCATATGGGTCTGTGTGAAATTCAAAAGCAACCGAGGAGGTGAAATGTGACGGTGTCGCCTGCCAGAAAAAATGTGAGATGCATGCTGTTAGCAAGCTGGCTGGCCTTCAAGCTCCAAACGACAGAAGGAGGTGGGAAAAAAACAGGGTGAGAAGGTGACAGAAAAATATTGTATTGGTACATCAGACGAGCACTTCAGGGAATCATTGGCTGTGCTGTGCGTTCGACAGAAAACAGAAAGTGAGTCTAGTCTATCTTGTCTAATCCTCAGTCCACATCGGTTAAATTATTAATAATAAATTATTATTATTAGCTGTTAAGTGATTTCAGGAACTTACAATAAGAAGGTGCCATGGTGGTGTATTAGTTAGCAATGTCCACCTCACAGCAAAAAAGTCCTGGGTTCAAGTTCCAGGCTTGGCGTGGGTATCCTTCCATAGTCCAAAAACATGCACATCAGGACAATATGGCTTGCCAAATTGCCCCAGGTGAGAGTGTGAGCAGGGGCTGGCGAGCTGTTCAGGGTGTACCCCGCCTTTGCCCCGTGTCGGCTGAGATAGACTCCTTCCTCTCTGCAACCCGAATAGGATTAAGCGGTCGGCAACTGAGTGAACAAGCGAGTGAGTTGTGGATGGTGCGAGAAACAAGTTAGTTATGTTTGGAAATGATTATTCCTTCACCAGCATCTCATATTGTGTTCTCTGGTCTTGTAACTAAGAAACAAAGCACTGACCCTGAAGACTTCGTCCAAAAATATAAAATAAATATGGCCTCATGGAAAAAAATCACCACATCACCAAATACATAAGTTGTTTTATACCGTCATGTGGTGCATTCACCATAAAATCCCTGTTTACCAGAGCCATGGGAGACGATGATTTATTTTGTGATGATAAAAACCCTCTATTATTTCTTATTATGCTCGGTCGTTTATTGAATTAACTTTTTTACTGCAATATTTTACATCATTTGGAGCTTTTTTTTGTTTATTGAGGCTGTGGCTGTCTGCTGCTATTCTGGATGATGGTCTGCTACGTGGTGCTATCTTTCCCAGAGTGTACCCTGTCTCTCATACAAAGTCTGCTGAGATTGGCAGCAGCTTCCCATGTGACTCTGAAGGGATAAGCGGCATAGATAATCGATGGAAAGGCGCTGCCAAGTTCATGTTAACACCGGCCTGGTTATTAGCTGCAGATTAGAGGTCATCTTTTTTCCAGCCAAAGCGAATTACAGAAATTAATAAGAGTGTATTAATTAAGAGGATGTGTAAAATGAGGATTATTATTACTAGTATTATTATTTGGGATCAAAATATGATTTTTTATCATGCTAACAGTTTTAATACTTTTAATATCAACCCAAAATACATGTACTCACTCACTCATTTGCCAAAGCACTTAGTCCTACTGCAGTCGTGTGGAGGCTGGACACTGGGTGAAGGGACTCAAACCCAGGACCTTCTTGGTGTAAGGCAGTACCGCCCAAAATATCCACTTATACTAGGTTTCTAATAATTATTTAACTCTTTTCTAATTTTTATTGTAATAAGTTAAAATTGCCACAGTCCTAATTTTTTAAATACATTTAGGTTTAGGTATTATTTGGGGCGGCACGGTGGCATAGTGGTTAGCACGTCCGTCTCACATCAAGAAGGTCCTGGATTCGAGTCCCAGGCTCAGGCGTTTCTGTGTAAAGTTAGCATTTTCTTTCCGTGCTTGCATGGGTTTCCTCTGGGTACTCCGGTTTCCTCCCACAGTTCAAAGACATGCATATTAGTTAATTAATTGGGTGTCACAGATTGCACCTAGGTGTGAGTGAGAATTTGTGTGTTGCATGGCGATGGTCTGGCAAGCTGTTCAGGGTGTACCCCGCCTTTGCCACGAGTCGGCTGAGATAGGCTCCAGCCTCTGGAGTGGTGCTGTATGTATCGTTATTAGGGTACAGCATATTATCCAGGATATGAGATTTTGTTCATATCGCACAGCTTTCCTGGTTACTATAAAATAATAATGTATTAAAATTGGCAAAAATATACGGACAATTTCTGACCAATCAGGATCGGGAACAGCACTTTGATATAAGTGATAATAATGTAGTGCATGCTGTTATGTATACAACAGCAATAATACAAAAAAACGTCTGGGACTTTACAGTAATCAGCCACAGATAAATAGAACACCCACGTTTTGATGGGGTGGAGGGTACTTCATTTGTGAACCGTAAACAGATCGCGTGTACTGAGGAACAGGGTGTGTTGGCTGCAGTGTAGGGCTATTTTCAGCCCTCTGACAGTCCTCTTGGAGAACAGCAGGTTCAGATGGAGCTAAAAGTCATACAAGGACATGAAATCCAATGCTAGCTGCTCCATTCCTATGCCCAGTGCTGTTCTACACCACAGAGCTTTGATATAATATAATATATGCACTGTATTGTATTGTAAACGTCACTGTAGACACTTGAACTTGACTGTCATCACTGTCCATTTTAATTTTAATCAGGAAGAGGTGTGTTTGAGCAGCATGTGTGCATTAGAGATAAAGCCGAGAAAGCTTATTTTGGGTGAATTTGAAGCAGCAAGCATGTAAAAGACGATCCAGTAATTTCATTCAGTGAGTAAGTTTCATGAAAATTGTATTTAATACCATTTTTTAACTTTTTATTTTATTTTATTTTATTAGTGTCAGTAGTATTCGTGTACGTATCCTGCAGTCATTGTGTCCGTAAGTATTTTTGTAGGTCAATTTTACAGATTTACAAAGCAAGAAGGTCCTGGGTTCGAGTCCCGGGCTCAACAAGGGCGTTTCTGTGTGGAGTTTGCATGTTCTCCCTGTGCTTGCATGGGTTTCCTCCGGGTACTCGGGTTTCCTCCCACAGTCCAAAGACATGCACATTAAGATAACTGGCTGTATCAAATTGCCACTTGCTGTGAGTAAGTGTGAATGGTTGTGTGTAGGTTGACCCTGCAATGTCCTGGTGAGCTGTTCAGGGTGAACCCCTCCCTTCTCCAACTCCAGCGGCTTCAGCTTTTCGCCGCACAAAACTAATTTTGCGGTGACATCCCGTTTCTTGTTTGAATAATTCCGCAGGCTGTTTATGCATGAATTCATTTGCATCCAGTGTGAGAAATGAGGTCCTAGTGGTACGTTTAATTTGTAAATCATGCTAAAATATTTGGGTGTCATGATGGTAACGATCAAACACATGCGTTTTCTTTAAAACACTTAAACTTACCATCCATTAACTAACATGCATGATTTATTCATTTATTTATTTATTGATTCTTATGTAGGGCAACACAGTGGCGTAGTGGTTAGCACGTCCGCTTCAAGGCAAGAAGGTACTGGGTGTGACTCCCATGCTCGATTAGGGCATTTCTGTGTGGAGTTTGAATATTTTCCCCGTGTTTGCGTTGGTTTCCTCTGTGTACTCCGGTTTCCTTCCACAGTCCAGAAACATGCACAGTAGGCTGATTGGCTGTCCCCTAGGTGTGAGTGTGAGAGTGAATGGTGTGTAACGTATTGACCGTGCGACAGACTGGCGAGCTGTTCAGGGTGTACCCTGCCTACGTCAACAGTTGACTAAGATAGGCTCCAGCCTCCCCATGACCCTAATAGGCTTAAGCGGTTCAGCAAATAAAGGAACGAATAAATGATTATGTGCTTTGGCCATTAAACGCAAAATAAACAAAGCTACATATGTCACTTTGGTGCATTTATTTACTTTAATAAGCGAAGCTATTTCAAAACACTGCTAGGTTGTTGTTTATTTTATTTAGGGGGAAATTGTAGAATTGCTTTTACTAAAAATTTCACTTGTTACTTACTAATTATACACCTTAAATAATATGATGCAAATTTGCTACAAGATAGGTACCAAAGTAAAATAATCCTTTTTGGTTTGCTTGCATAAAATGTGTTCGAGCCCTCAGGCAAATCTCCGATACAAAATTAGGATGGGTATCTAGGCAAAGAGCAATGGCTAAAAAGAGAGCGAGAGGAAACAAAGTTGAGAGTAGCAGCCCAGGCCAGTGGGTTACATAATGGCCTCATCAACACATATGTGCAATGGGCTGTGCTCAGGGACCATGGGACAAACTCTCCAGGGATGGGGGAAGTCCAAAAAGCAGCCAATGAAGATGAGAGCAAGGAACATGCCAGCTTACTCTGCCTCTCCTCTGCCCTCCCTTTCCTTTTGGATTGAGACGCGTCCTGTTTTGCTGCCGTGGAATGTCCTGATGAGAAGTTGTTCCTTTGGATCTGATTGAGCCTGCGCTGCGTGTGGGTTCACGCTATTCCGCTGTTTTAAGTAATGGTTGGTGTGTTTGAATAAAATTGCAGTAAGTTCTGCTAAGTTTATGGACCTTATAGAGCATTTCGGGTCTGTTTACATTGTCTGAACACTGGGGAAGGCGCCACGGTGCCATAGTGGTTAGCACATCAAGCAAAGAAGGTCCTGGGTTTCGATTCCTGGTCTCGAGGCGTTTCTGTGTGGAGTTTGCATGTTCTCCCCGTGCTTGCGTGGGTTTTCTCTGGGTACTCCGGTTTCCTCCGACTGTCCAAAAACATGCACAGTAAGCTGATTGGCTACTCTAAATCCACCCTAGGTGTGAGAGTGAGTATAACTGGTTGTATGTGTGTTGGCCCTGCAATGGCCTGGCGAGCTGTTCAGGGTGTACACCGCCTTCGCCCAGAGTCGGTTGTGATGGGTGTGAGCCTCCCCTCGACCCTAATTAGGATTAAGCAGCTTAGAAAAGGAATGATGAGTCAATGAATAAATTTGCATGTTCTCCCCGTGCTTGCATGGGTTTCCTCTGGGTACTCCGGTTTCCTCCCACAGTCCAAAGGCATGCATATTTGACTAACTGGTTGCTCCAAATTGCCCTGATGTGGGTGTGTGAATGGTACTGCGGGTGTGTGTTGCCCTGCCATGGTCTAGGGAACTGTTCAGGGTGTACCCGTTCTTCGTCCAGTGTCGTCTGAGAAAGGCGCCAAGGTCCCTGCGACCCCAGTGGGAGTAAGCGGCTCTGCAAAGGAGTGAGTGAGTGAGCAAGTGAGTGTACACTGGGGAACCAAACCGTACGTGTGAATTACCTTTATTTCTGTTCATTTCTAAACTCATTTATTCATCTTCAGTAATCGTAAATTGAGTTGCAGGCGATCGAAAGCCTAGCCCAGCACACTGCATGCAAAGCAGGAATTCTCCTTAAAATTAGACGCCAGTTTAGCACCAAGCTCCATATACACACATTTAGCATAACCAGTTCACAAGCGGACTCGTTTCGAAAGTGTGAGGAAACCAAAAGAACCCTAATGAAACCAGAGCTCGGAACAAACCAGGAACCCTGGAGCTGTAAAGCAGTAAACCTTCCCACAATGCACCCATTCTTTTCTCTTGAATTAATGTGATCTGATGATTATTTCCCACAGCTTTATTAGCACCTCTGGTCAAAATGGAATGAAATGGTTGTATTTTTTACTAGGCGTTTATATTCTGCCATGTTAAAGCAGGAAACCTGTCTTACTGAAGAAACAGTGATGTTAATACACTGATTATAAGCCTTCCGTTTCCACAGTAGGATTTTTATAATGTCTCTTTTGTATTTCTGAACGTTTTATCATGTGAAATCGAGTGAGCCGTCGGTACATCACATAAGTCCTTGGGGTAGTTTTGTTCAGGTCAGGGTAATTCCAGCTGAAAGACTGAAATGCAGCAGTTCTCATAAAGTATTTTCATGGAGCAAGTATTTCTAAGCAGATTTATTAACCTGAATAAAGTTGGTATAAAGATTATTTTATATACACCAATAAATTAGGAGCTGTAGTCATGATGGGATGTTTCACAGGAAATAGTTTCGGTCAAAAGAGTGTAAAAAAGCTAGAGAAGTATACACCTTTAAATATTTCACATTTATTCCATGAAGTCATGTGCTATATGAGCTGATAACCTCATACGGCTGTTTTTTTATATCTACAACCACTGGACTGTGACAAATATGGCATTTTTAATATTTGACTCAAATTTGAATAGGCGGCACGGTGGCACGTCCATCTCACAGCAGGAAGGTTCTGGGTTCATTTCCTGGGCTTGGGAGTTTCTATGTGGAGTTTGCATGTTCTCCCCGTGCTTGCATGGGTTTCCTCCGGGTACTCCGCGCACAGTAGGCTAATTGGCTGTTCCAAGTCACCTCTAGTTGTGAGTGTGAATGGTTGTATGTGTGTTGCCCTGCAATGGTCTGACGAGCTGTTCAGGGTGCACCTCGCCTTCGCCCCGAGTCGGCTGACGTAGGCTCCAGCATCCTCGTGACCCTAATTAAGATTAAGCGGCTTAGAAAGTGAATGAATTAAAGAAATTTAAATATATATACATACACTATACGGACAAAGGTTTATGGACGCTTGACCATAACACTCGTATGTGTTTCTTGATCGTTGGACTCCAGGTTTCATTCCTCTTTAATGTTATAATAAATTTCAATCACTGGACTTTGGAGTGGGGCTCTGGGAATTTGTGATCATTCATCCACAAGAGCATTATTAAGGTCAGGTACCGACGTCAGGCAGGGACACCTGGGGCGGTTGGTATTCTAGTTCATCCCAAAGGTGTTCAGTGTTCAGTGGGGTTGAGGTCAGTGTTCTGTACAAACGACTCACGTTCTCCCACTCCAACCTTGGCAAGGCATGTCTTCATGGAGCTCACTGTGTGCGCAGGGGGGCCGTCATGTAAGAACAGGTTTGAGCCTCTCAGTTCCAGTGAAGGGAAACTGTAACCTGTGAATTGTGTGTGGGTTTTCACTGGGTGCTCTGGTTTCCTCCCACCGTCCATAAACATACACATGAGGTTAACTGTCTGTTCCAGATTGCCCCTAGGTGTGAGTTTGAATGGTTGTGTGAGTGTTGCCCTGCAATGGACTGGCGAGCTGTTCAGTGTGTACCCTGCTTTCTCCCAATGTTACCCAAGAAGCAGCAAGCGGTTTGGCAGATGATTGAGTGAGTGAGAAAATAAAACTATATCTATACTACCGGTCAAATACTATAATCATAGATTTTGCTGTTAGGGTTGCGGGGAGGCTGGAGCTTATTCCTGCTGACTCTGGGCAAAGGTGGGGTACAGTGTGAACAGCTTAACCATTTACATTTATTCCTATATTTTATATAATATTTATGCCTAGGGGCAATTTGTAACAGCCAATTATCCTAATGTACATGTCTTAGGACTGTGGGAGGAAACTGGAGAACCTGAAGGAAACCTATGCAAGCACGAGGAGGACATGCATTTATTTAATAAAGAACATTGTAGAATTTCTGTGTTGTTGAATTTATTTTTTTTCTCTCATGCTTTAAACAAATTAGTTTCGGTTAGCACTTGTGTTTTGCAGCTTGTCTTGTTTAGGCAATGAGCTTCCAATCTTAATCCGTCATCCTGGGTAAGCATGCAGCAAAATTACATTCCTGTTAGATTCCTATTTTATCTCTGACTGAAGTGGAACAAAATGTGTACAACTACTTTTGTTGCCCATCCGCCTTTAAGTTCAGCTTGCATAAGCGTCACGGCAAGCCTGGGACTCAAACCCAGTTCCTTCTTGCTGTTGTCGGGGGGTGACACGACATGATAACCACTACGCCACCGTGCCACCCTGGATAAATTGTGTAAATACATACTATATAAATCTCTTTTTAGTTTGCTTATTTTTATGTTTCCGTGTAGTATTTACTTAAACTTTTAAAGAGACTTAAACAGATGACGTTACGCGGCTCTTGCACCTGCTCGTGTGTGCGCTCAGAGCTCACCTGCATCCATCATGAATTACCAAATATCAGAAATGAACTCACTTTAGTATGCTTTTACTCCTTCTGTTCCCATGTACTATATACTTAAACAGTTATGCATCTCAGGCTCACCATCTATTCAGGGATCCCCATTAAAAGTGATTTCTTAATTCTTATTTTTGAATTATGTACCATGTTTGTGCTGAAGCAATTTCACAAGATCCATTACTAAACTAATCTAGTAAACGTCACCTTCACACACATTTACAAACAGAAGTATTGGCATGCGTACATGGAGCTATTCAGCCGGGAGAAATGATCTGGCAGGGCACGTTGGTGCTCTGCATGCACACATGTGGACAGATTGTGTAGTGGAAGGGTAGACTGTTTTTCATCAAGCAGATATGAGTCAGTTACTGACACTGGGTGAGGAAGTCGGAGGGAGCAGGCTGAGCATATGGACCGCATATGGGTCGCATTCACTAGACCAACACAGCTAGTATTTGCAGCTCTGGTATTGTAAACCGCTGCAAGTTGTCAGATTTCAGGGTTGTGTTACTAGTTTTGCACAGGCTGTGGAATTTTGGATATGAAAATGGTTATAGTAAATTATAGTGAACTTCTTTAGAATGGATAAGTGCACGCATGGTGTCTTATTTGGTGGTTTTGACACACCCTGGTACTTTTTTTAAGAGCAACAGGGTGTGTCAGAGTGTTTATACAAAACGTTTTTTTTCGATACAATTTTTTTTGCGGTGGGGTTTTTGACACGCATGTACGTGTTTCTTAATTTGCATAATATCTATCTATCAAAGAAAAGGGCTGCACATCCTACTGTAGTTGGGAATCATACAGCAGTCGAATCACATTTTAGCAGATTAGAATGATTTCTTTTTTTTTTTTTGTATGAAATTTTTATCATCATTATTTCGTTATTTATTTATTATTATTAATGCCTCAGCCATTCTAGCCAATGACCCCAAAATAAATTATATGTTCCCAGTCAGTACAGATTTATTTTATGAACAATATTTACGTGTGGACAGTAATACATTATTTTGTTCTGGCGTTATTGTAACCTGTATTAAGGTTATTCAAGATATTCAAGTGTGTGTATGTATGTGTGTGTGTGTGTGTGTGTATATATATATATATATATATATATATATATATATATATATATAT